>PVJD01006472.1:0-97993 GCA_004026545.1 Mormoops blainvillei | reverse complement strand
CTATTACAGTTATCCCATTCTTTTTTCCTCCCCTTTCTCCCCCTCTGCCCAGCACCCCCCCTCTCTCCAGCATTCATCCTCCCTTAGTTCATGTCCATGGGTCATATATGTAAGTTCTTTGGCTGCTCCATTTCCTGTACTATTCTTAACCTCCCCCTGTCTATTTTGTACCTACCATTTATGCTTCTTATTCCCTGTACCTTTTCTCCCTTTCTCCCCCCTCCCCACTGATAACCCTCCATGTGATCTCCATTTCTATGATTCTGTTCCTGTTCTAGCTGTTTACTTAGTCTGTTTTTGTTCTGGGTTTGTTTGTTTGTTTGTTTAGGTTCAGTTGCTGATAGTTGTGAGTTTGTCATTTTACTCTTCATAGTTTTGATCTTCTTTTTCTTAGATAAGTCCCTTTAACATTTCATATAATAAGGGCTTGGTGTTGATGAACTCCTTTAACTTGACCTTATCTGGGAAGCACTTTATCTGCCCTTCCAGTCTAAATGATAGAGTTATCTTGGATGTAGGTCCTTGCCTTTCATGACTTTTGAATACTTCTTTCCAGCCCCTTCTTGCTTGTAAGGTTTCTTTTGAGAAATCAGTTGATAGTCTTATGGGAATTCCTTGGTACGTAACTGTCTCCTTTTCTCTTGCAGTTTTTAAGATTCTCTCCTTATCTTTAATCTTGGGTAATGTAATGATGTGGCTTGGTGTGAGCTTCCTTGAGTCCAGCTTCTTTGGGACTCTGAGCTTCCTGCACTTCCTGGAAGTCTATTTCCTTTGCCAGATTGGGGAAGTTCTCCTTCATTATTTCTTCAGATAAGTTTTCAATGTCTTGCTCTTCCTTTTCTCCTTCTGGCACTCCTATGATTCAGATGTTGGAACATTTAAAGTTGTCCCAGAGGTTCCTAAGCCTCTCCTCATTTTTTTGCATTCTTATTTCTTCATTCTGTTCTGGTTGAATGTTTGTTTCTTCCTTCTGTTCCAGATTGTTGATTTCTTTTGAGCCCTTCAGAAATCTCTAAATGCCTCCTAGATCATTTTATTTTTGCTCACGCATTAGCACATTTCATAGTGTATATTCCGTTTCTTTCATTGCCATCGTTATTTAGCTTCTTTTTTCTTCTGTTAAGTATGTAGTCTTAAAAGCCAGAATAATTCTTCTTGGGTCTCTTTCTCATCCTTGACGTTTGTTTCCTTTTTAAATGACTGTAAAAAAATTCAATCCTAGGAAGGTGATTTTAACAGTGTCTCAAGCCAGTGTAAAGGAAACACGAATAATCTGGAACAAAACAAAAAATCAAAAATTATAAGACATTTGACTAATTAAAAAGTTTTGAAGAAAAGTCTGTCTTTAATTCAGAAAGGGAAAAAAGTTAATGGGGTTCAGACCAGTTCCTACAATGGTAGGATTCTGTTATTTGGCAAAGATTAGTTACTCCTTATCTATCTGCCCTCAAAAAGTGTTACAGAGATTCCTTATACCCAGACCTGAAGATTGAATGTGCAAAAGATGACTCACTTTTTTGGCTTACATATTTGTTCCCTCAAGTGGCCCTGTCTTCCTGCTGTAGCTTGAGAATGAGAAGCTGAGGCGAAGACCTGAGTTATATTTGTAGACTAAAACGAGCCACCTAATAGGCCTGTGCGAATATGAATAGTATTCTAAACTACATTATTACATTAAAGATCAGGAAAAATTTTTCTTTTGCACATAGGTATTTTTTCCTTGCTTAATGAGTGTGTCCTATTAGATTAGATATTTATGGTACCACCACAGATGCATCTGACAAAGCTAATTTTGTGTGCATCAATAAGTTACTAATACCTTCTTTCACCTGGCCCATTTCCAATATTTTCATTAACCTCCTATTAAACATTCTGCTTTCTCTCTTGTCCCCTTACAAAACATTCTCCACTCATGCTAACCTGATCTTTTAAAAACAAATTGTCATGTTCCTGCTACTTCTCTACCTAATCCTCTTCAGTGGTGTTTCACAGCACTTAAGGTAAAACACTTGAACATGGCTTCCAAGGCCCTTGTAATATAGCCTGCCTTTCCACTTTCATCTTGTAACCTTGCGCCTCTTTGGGGAAGATAAATTAGTTATATTAGCCTTCTTGAAATTTCTACCTTTTTTTTAACTTCAGGGATCTCACGCGTGCCAGTTCTTTTTGCAATGTTCTTTCCCCCACTTTCTACTAGACACTCTTCTTCCTTTGATTTTTCAGATTATAATTTACTTTCTCAGAGAGGCCTTTCCTGAGTTTTGAAGGCGAAAGACATAACACCCACACCGATCCCCCATATCCCCCCACAACCACACAGCATTATTTTTCTTTATACGTTTACATTCATTAGTATATGTTTGCGTTTTTGTTTGTTTAATGTCTGCCTTTCCTACCCAACTGTAAAGTTCTTTGAGGTCAAGGATCATATCTGTTTGTTTTACCATTGTATACCCAACTTTTAGAACAGTGCCTGGAAGGCTGTAGGCACTGTTGAATGAATTATTGATACTTGGGATTTAGGAAACATTGATGATTGAGAGATATCCATCAGTTGCCACTTGCACGCCCCCAACTGGGGACCTGTCCTGCAACCCAGGCATGTTCCCTGACTGGGAATTGAACTGGCAACCTTTTGGTTTGCAGGCCAGTGCTCAGTCCACTGAGCCGCACCAGTCAGGACTACAATTTCTTGTATTTAATAAAATTCTGTTTTTACAATAATGTTTTAAATGTTTTTAATTAATTGAATGAGAGTTTTAAGTAGCTTCTAAAATTAGCTATATTTGTTTTTAGTGGAGTTAAGACCTAATTTGATGGATATATCCCTCTTTCTAAGCCATCTAAATTAAATTTTGTTCTTTGACAAATGAGGAAATTTTTAAAAATCTTTTAAATTACAAAAGTAATTTGCTTTTTACAGAAAATACAAATGATACAGAAGCATAGCTCTTCCCTCAGTGTTTCCCTAATCTTGTGTCCCAAAGATAACTATTCTTATCAATTTGGTGTACAGTTTAATCAGATGAAAAGTAGGAAGATGTTGATAGACACCTAGATTACTGACATGATATACTGCTGTAGTTGGAAGGGAACCCATCCCTTTGCTTAGATTTTTTTTATTTTTGTATTTCTGTAGAATAGGTTCCTAAAATATAAGTAATAGATTGAAGAGTGTACATATTTTGAATTTTGGTAGATACTTCCAAATTGCCTCCCCAAAGGGTT
Organism: Mormoops blainvillei; assembly: GCA_004026545.1. Taxonomy (NCBI): domain Eukaryota; kingdom Metazoa; phylum Chordata; class Mammalia; order Chiroptera; family Mormoopidae; genus Mormoops; species Mormoops blainvillei. Next base: position 94,765 of record PVJD01006472.1, on the reverse strand, counting down.
GTAGAAATTAATTAACTTTTAAATAACACATTTGTGGCTTTTATGATTAGAAAAGTAATGTGATGTTTTTTATAAACAATTTGAAAAATACAGAAAAACACACCAAAAAATAACTTATTTCACCCTGACCTGCATGGCTCAGTTGGTTGGGCATCATCCCTCAAAGCAGGGGGTCACTGGTTGATTTCCAGTCAGGGCACATGCCTGGGTTGTGGGTTCCGTTCTCAGGCCAGGTGTGTATGAGAAGTGACCCCCTCAATGTTTCTCTCACATCGATGTTTCTCTTCCTGTCTTTCTCCCTCCCTTCCCTTCTCTCTAAAAATCAATGAGATCTAAAAAACAAACAAACAAATTTAATTCATCACATGATGGTATCCTTCTAGTCTTTTTTTCTGTGCACATGAAAAAATTATTTTTCCAAGATTGGAATCATACTATACACACTGCTTTGCAATTTGGTGTTCTTAAGTAACAATATATTATTTTCTCATGTCATTAAAATTTTTTATATTCTTTTACTATCTAGTTATACTGTAATTAATTTAACAGATTCTCCATTTTTAACATCTAGACTGTTTCTAATACTAGCTCTTACAAATAGCACTGGTGTGTATATCTTCGTACACATATACCTCTCCATGCTTTTTCAGTACACATTTTTAGAAGTGAATTTGCTGGGTCGGAGTCTGAAAATTTAAGACTTTTCATACATTTTGCCAAATTGCGCTCTGGAAAAACTCCAAGTTTCATCTTACTAGCAATCTCAAAGTGCCCATTTTTCTGTACTCTGATAGGTTTTAATAAAACCAAACTCAACAAATTAAGAAATTAAGTTTTAAAAGTAATAAAATAGGAAATGGGAGATATAGGTGTGGTGTAGAATAGATGATGACCATTGAGACATAGCGTTGGGTACTACATAAGCTGTATTCTTACTCCTTACATTGCCCAGTTAATAATAAGTGTCCTTTATTCTTTTTGCTATTTAGTTTTCTTTGAGTCTTCCTGTGTATGTCACTATTCTTTGATTTGCCATTTTATATTCTTTTTACCTATTACTTTTCACCTAGAGACCAAATGAGAGGGTTGACCCTGTTTCCGAAAAACCAAGAGAAGACCCAGTACTAAAAGAGGAAACCCTGGTGAGTTGCTTTATTGAATGCTCTCTAATCAAATATGGCATAAGAAAGTGAAAGCAGAATGTTGATGTGAACACACTTAACACATATCACAGTTCCATAGTTCTTTATTTCAGAAGTTATACTGAAATAAATCTTAGAACTGGTTTTAGAGGAAGATATTTTCAGTGGATTATTTTCCTGTTCAAACCTGTAACCACTTCTTAATAGATTATGTGAGCCCTGACCAGTGTGGCTCAGTTGTTTGGGTGTCATCCTGCAAAACAGAAGGTTGTCCATTCGATCCCAGATCAGAGCATGGGCCTAGGTTTAGGGCTTGGTCCCTGGTTGGGGCGTGTATGGGAGGCAACCAATCCATGTTTCCCTCACACATCGATGTTTCCCTTTCTTTCTCCCTCTCTTCACCTCTCTCTTAAAAAAAATTTTTAGTAGATAATGTGAATTTTCAAGATGCCTTATCAATAATTTGGCAATAGAAACCATCAATTCTATTTTTAATATTTGGAGTTGGGCTTATTCCTCCTCTCTTCCCCTTTTGTTAGTTATGGGTAGCAGTTATCAGTGAAAAGTATGATCGAAGATAAAGTTTACATAGATAGAACGTTAAATGTAGCCTGTACATAGTTTCTTCAAAATTTCTCTGCTGATAAAGTTTTATGACCTTTTCCTATAGGTTCAACCGGTATTATCTTCTGTTTCAACAACAGAAGTGTCTGCTGGTGTTAAGTTCCAGGTTGGCGATCTGGTTTGGTCTAAGGTGGGAACCTATCCTTGGTGGCCTTGTATGGTTTCAAGCGATCCCCAGCTCGAGGTTCATACCAAAATTAACACAAGAGGTAAGAAAAGGTGTAAATAAACATTAAGTAAAAGATTGCAAAGAAAAAAGTGAATCTGAAATGTATGTGAATATAAGAACATACACTACATACGAGGGGGGAACCCCCCAAAACGGAATTTATTTATAAAAAATTGTGTATTTATTCTTACATGTTTATACTTCAGTCACCTTCAAAGTCCTCTCCATTGGATGCAGTACACCTATCGAGACTTTTTTTCCACTTGTTCAGAATAGTTTTTGCTCTCATAGATTTTGATGCCTTTTAGTGCTTCTGCTGGTTTTTGTTTCACCTCTTCCAAATTGGCAAAATGTTTTACTTTGAGGACTTTTTTCATCAGGAAACGAAAGTCAGGGAAACAAAAAAAGTAACTCTGGGCCAAGATCGGGGGAGGGAGGGTGGGGCACAGGAGTCCATGCTGTTTCTAGTCAAAACCTGCTGAATATTCAGCAAGGTGTGGGCTGGTGTGCTTGTAAATCACCTGTCATGAAATGGGCAAACACATTAAAAGAGTCTTCGAAGGAAAAATATTCCCTAGAGCTGAACACAGCCTCTCACAACAATGCCATCTGGTTCACTGACACAGATGGGTTCCTAGAACACTCACCTAGCCAGGGAAACCTTTACTGCAAGGGGCTAGCCCTCCAGAAGATAATTCTGGGGTTTTTTTGAGTTCCCGCTTCTTGTAATCTGACATCGAGATATGTATATTTATATCAGTTTCAGTAAACAGTGAAATAGTTTGTACACCTTACCTGGCAGAGAGCCATTACAACTGACATAGTCCTTGTTTTCCCTTAAACATTCTGCATTTGTTTTATAATTTCTTTCACACTTATTTTTTAAAAAGACCTTAATCTGACCTCTCATATGAGTTCCAAAAGAAAGCAGATGGATAAGTAATACGATGTTTTATTGTGTGCTTAATAAGCATTTGGGCCAGGTTTTTTGAAAATTAATAATTTCTTCACTGCTTCCTATTGAGTATTTTTTTAGCCAGACAAGTGCTTTTCATACCAATAAATTTTGCAGGATTTTTTTTTTCCTCTACTCCTTTTCCTGGATTTGACCAAAACATGTAGATTAGATTCCTGAAATTCTGGCATTTGGAATGGACTTGCTTAGTAGCCAGAGGAAGGTTTGAGTTTTAAATTTGTTTCTGGATATTTGCTTTGAAAACTCTTTCTTGTTACATGTTTGAGTTCCTTATTGTCTGTGACAACTTTGCACTTTTTTCCCCCTCTCACTCTAAACTCTAAACTTTGTATCTTGGTCCTTGTTCACTGTTCTGAGAAGAAAAAGTGTCTGCGTAAGCCTGGTGAGTCATATTTGTGACAGGATCGACCATATCTGTAACACTTGTGCTACACAGCCAGGAATCTGCCCTGGTACAGAAGGCAAGCATCTCATGATCATAACCTGCTGATTGAAGGTTGGGTCCCAGGCACGGTGAGGTGTGCCTATAGCCCCAGCTACTTGAGAGGCTGAGGCAGGAGGACCGCTTGAACACAGGAGTTCCGGGCTGCAGTGCACTGTGCAGATCTGGTGTCCGCACTAAGTTTAGCATGAGTATGGCGACCTCCCAGGAGTGGGGTAACACCAGGTTGCCTAAGGAGGGGTGAACTGGCCCAGGTCGGAAGCAGAGCAGGCCCAAACTCCCGTGCTGATCAGTAGTGGGATCGTGCTTGTGAATGGCCACTGTACTCCACCTGGGCAACATAGCAAGACCCCCATATCTTTAAAAAAAATTGGGGTAACTGAAAGTATCAGTGGGACAGAAGTTTAAAAAAAATGTTGAATATCTACTTCTCTGCAAAGCATTATTTTAAACACTTCTCATATATTTTCTTTTCTTTTTTCTTTTTTAAAAGATTTTATTTATTTATTTTTAGAGAGAGGGGAAGGGAGGGAGAAAGAGAGGGAGAGAAGAAATGTGAGAGAGAAACATCGGTTGCCTCTCACAGGCCCCCAACCAGGGACCCAGCCTGCAGCAGCCAGACATGTGCCGTGGCCAGAAACTGAACCAGCAACCTTTCTGTCCGTAGGCCAGCCCCCAGTCCCCTGAGCCACACCAGCCAGACCTACTCTTACATATTTTCTATGCAGCCCTCCTAGCAGCAACATTATGAAGTGTAGGTACTGTTGTTGTTCTTATGTCTCAGATAAGTAAATAGAGTGTCAAATCTTACTGTAAAACCTCCACTCTTAAACACTACTATGTATCAAAGGAAAAGAAATTAAATTTACCTAGTTATAATTTACGGAGATTTGGGGGAGTAGTCCTAGTTCTTTTATTTATATAGTAAGGGTGTTGTACAAACACTCTCTGCAGGTTTAACAATCAGTAACTCTGTGACTCTATGAATGGGAGAAAAAAGGGACAAGGATTTTCCAAAAGGGCCAAGCCTTAAATAAAACAATTCTATATCTGTGCCTCCAGAGCATGCTAAGATATTATATCATGTGAGATTTGTGACTCTTCGACTCTCTTCACTTAGAAAAGCATCATTTTGAGATTATATAAAGAGCTTCACATTTACTTACTTTATTAAAACCTGCTAATTTCACCTTTTTTTAATGGGACACCCATGAAAGCCCGATTTATGTCTCATCTGTATTTCAAAGGAAATCTTTAAATTTAGTTTTGTGAATTAATCTAATCTGGTCTGGTACCCCCTAGCAGTCTCCAAGTGCAGGAAAAACTGATTTTGTTTGTATTATTAAGGCAACCATAAATCTGAGACTTTAGATCTTTTAAAAAATGTCTATTCTAATTATATTTCAAATTTTCTCTTTTTCTGCAATAGTTTTTAAAATAATAGCTTTCTTGAGATATGATTTACATACCATAAAAAACCCTTTTAAAGTATAAGTGTTTTAAAAATAAAGTGCTTATTTTGTCATAGACTAGCTTATTTTGGGAACTGTAGTCTCAGAGTAGCACTATGTTTTGATGAAAAGTAACTGTTTTCTCAAAGAAATTAATGAGAAGAATGGTATTGCTTTACATTTTTATAAATCTCTTTAATGCCTGACTTAAGCGAAGACACTAGACTTTCATATCTGCTTCTATATTCAATTTGTTAGGATCCGTTGTTTTGGTTGAAGTATATAAAGTTAATCTGGCCTCACACAGATATGTAGATGTAAATGGGAAAAGTACTTTAATAACCTTTTCAGGTAATCGTGGATATATTTCTTTGTTTTTAATACCAAAACTCAACCGGTGGTGGGTTAGTTGCAATGCAGAATCTGAAATCATATCAAACTTTTTCTACCTTGTTACATTAAAATCCATTGGTACTGTCTTGCACTTTGAATAGATCTTTTACGTTTCATGATTTTGAAACATCATATATCCATTGGCCATTTTAAAAATACTAGTTTACCAAGTCATGCATACCTTTGAAATGTTGACATGTTTCTTCATAGATAATTTTAAAAATTGCTTTAGTTAATGTCACCACTTACTTCATCATAAAATTATTTGATTATTGGGAAGTTGGAAGACTAATATGGGCAGGTACTAATTTTTCTACTTTTAATTAAAATTCTACTTTTTAATTGAGAGATCAAATTTTATTGGCAATAAATGTTGTTAGTTGTTTTCCTTCAAGTAACAAACTTGCTTTGTTTGTTTTTGAGGAAATATCTGCCAGATGCTCGAGCAAATAACCACAGTTTTTCTTTCAAGTAAAAAGCGCGTTCCATGAAAAAGTGGACAGTTCTTCTTACAGCAACTCCATCACACAAGTACTGTGACTCAAGATAACTGTCATACTTCATATGCAAAAATGCTTTATGCATACTTCCCATTTTGTCACACATAATATTAAAAAAGATAGGTACTTGGATAAGGAGCCTCTGGGACAACTTCAAATGTATTGATATTCACATCATAGGGATGCCGGAAGGAGAGGAAAGAGCAAGAAATTAAAACGTATTTGAAAAAATAATGACAGAAAATGTCCCTTACTTGTTGAAGGAAATAGACATGTAAGTCCAAGAAGTGCAAAGAGTCTCAAACCAAATGAACCCAAAGAGGCCTACACCAAGACACACAATTAATTAAAATGCAAAAGGTTAAAGACAAACAATCTTAAAAGCAGCAAGAGAAAAGCAGTTAGTTACTTACAAGGGAGCTCCCTTAAGACTGTCAGTTGATTTCTCAAAAGAAACTTTGCAGGCCAGAAAGGAGTAGCCAGAAATACTCAAAGTGATAAAAAGCAAGAATCTACAACCAAGATTATTCTACCCAGCAAAGCTGTCATTTAGAATAGAGGGACAGATAAAGAGCTTTCCAGATAAGAAAAAGCTAAAGGAGTTTGTCACCACCAAACCAGTATTATAAGAAATGTTAAAGGGTCTTCATTAAGGACAAGATCAAAAATATAAACAATAAAATGACAATAAATACATACCTATCAGCAATTGAATCTAAAAATCAGAATGAACAAGCAGAACAGAAACAGAATCATAGATACAGAGAACTTTTTGATGGTTACCAGATGGGAGGAGGGGTAGGAGGATGGGTGAAAAAGTTGAAGGGATTAAGAAGTACAAATTGGTTGTTACAGAATAGTTATGGGGATGGATGTAAAGTACAACATAGACAATATATTAGCCAAAGAACATATATGCATGACCCATGGACATGGACCATGTTGTGGGAATTGCCTGAGGGGGTCGGTGGTCTGGATGGAGGGTGGAAAGGGGGAAAAATTGGGACAACTATAATAGCATAAACAATAAAATCTCATTTAAATTTTTTAAAAATTAAAATAAAATAAGTACCCAAGGATTGAAATTTAGTAAAATTAATCATTTTTACTGCTTTATTAAGTACATGTCATAAAACCGACTTTAAAAAATTGCCTTTTTATGGCTGTGAAAAGTATGACACTAGTTTGGTCACTCATTCCCTCTATTTGTGCTAAGATGCCAGCACTCTTATCTACCATTGCTCTTGCAACATTAGGTGCAAATGTCAGCATAGTAAGAAAGACAAATAACATCTTAGTAGTATGATGACGATAGTTTAACCTCACAGGATTCCTGAAAGAGTCTCAGTGGCCACTCCTGTTTTAACCCCAGGTCTGTATACCACACTTGCATGCAGCTAGAAAAGCAATTTGACCAGCACTTGGCTTTTAAAAGTCCAAGAAAATATGTTACATTTTTGAAGGAAAAACTATTTAACCCAAATTTGTTTGTAAAAAGTTTTGAGGCAAGTAAAAATAAATTGTTCAGCCAGGATAATAAATCTGTAATTAGCAGAATTTATTATTTTCTTGCTCTTAAAACTTGCTGTACTAATATTAATCATTTGGGGTGATTTTTATAATACCTATTAGTTGTATAGTTGGTAGATTCTGGATTATATCTTTGTACAATCCAAAACATGCAAGTTTTAATAGGAATAATGCTAGGGAACCAGCTTAGGTTCATGTTTTTTTGCAAAGTATATGTGCATTGCTGATGGTCTAAAATGCTTAATGAGGATTTTTACTTTCAGGTGCCCGAGAATATCACGTCCAATTTTTTAGCAACCAACCAGAGAGGGCATGGGTTCACGAAAAACGGGTTCGAGAGTATAAAGGTCATAAACAGTATGAAGAATTACTGGCTGAGGCAACCAAACAAGCCAGCAATCACTCTGAGAAACAAAAGGTAACTGGAAACATGTTAACATTATTGATTATGGGTTTTAAAGGACTTCATAGTTTAGTAGAACTTTTATACTTGAGTTAAGACATTTGTTAGAATGACTTATTTTAACTGTTTATTCTGATTTTAATAATTTATTTTGTCAATAAGTTTTATAAGTCATGTAAATAATCTTACAGTACTAGTAAAAACGTGAACTGTCTGTTCCATACAATGCTGGATTCAATTTTGAATTGATTAATATATGTAAGTCTTGTAGATGCCAGTGAAATGTGGATTTTGCCAGCAAATTTTATTCTTTTTCCTATTTCAACATCTTTCTGTAATTTTCCTGTATTCTTTTTTAGCAAAATTTTTAATGAAAGTAAATTTAAAAAAATATTTAGTGAGTGCCTAGCGTGAGAGGCACTGTTTTAAGCATATTATACATATTAATTCTTTTAACCTTTATAACAGCTTAAATGAGGTAGATACTGTTATTCCTGTTTCTACAGATGAAGAAATTCAGGCACAGAAAGCTTAAGTTACTGGTCCGACTCAGGTCACACAGGTGATGGAACCAAAAAATATGTTTGATGTGGTTTAGAATTTTGATAGGAACTGTTGATACTCTGGTTGAGATTTTTAAACTCAGATAATTTTAGTGTGGATCTCTTATGATTCAGAAATTTGTCATGTTTTTATACTTTAAAAGCTATATTTGATCACAGAGAATTTTGATTAATTTTATCACGCTTAACATTTTACAGATTTGTACATCAGTGTCTGAAATATATTATACCATCTCATACTTTCATTAGCTAATTTCTGGCTACCTTAGTCTAAACCCTGGATAATTCCTAATTGCTTTGGTCATCTCACATAGCTCTATTTAAAGTTTTCTTTTTTGTGTTACCAATTCTAAGTCTTCTGATCAGCCCTGGCTATACCTGTGGGAACCGTGATTCAGGTTCTTTTCTTCTCTCCTACATTTCTGCTTTGCTATTCTTGTCAACTTAACGTGTATTCCTCAGGGCTCTCTTCTTTTTCCTCACCCTGCCGCCTGTTTGCATTGTGGTACAAACTAGCAGTACAGCTTCAAATGCTGGCTCTCCAAATGCCAGTTAGCTTTGCTGTGATCTCTGTAGCACCTGGAGCTTTAGGGTATCATTCTTTTTTTTTCTTTTTTCCTTTTAATTCTCACACTAGGATGTATTTATTGATTTTAGAGAGAGAGGAAGAGGGAGAGACAGAAACATTGATCAGTTGCCTCTGGAACGTGCCATGACCAGGGATTGAACCTGCAACCTTTTGGTGTATGGGATGATGCTCCAACCAACTGAGCCACCCGGTCAGGGCTAGAGTATCATTCTTAATGTTAGTGTTTTATTGGCCACTGAAATAAACCATTTCTGTAATCTTTCTCCTCTTTGTCGTTACTGCTAATTTTTTATGAATATGATGGTAGAATGACAACTCCCTCTTTGAGGGACTTGTCCAGCAGAGTGGTCAACAAAGGAGGGCATATTAAAGAGAGTAAACCTACAAGTTACCTGATAGTAATACCAATTTATCCAAGTACTGGAGTTAGAACATTTTATTGATTTGACTGAAGAACCTGAAGATATTTATGTATACCTAGAAAGATGACAGGCTTATGCAGGAAATACCTTTTGGTTTAAATGTATTTGTTAGATTAAAATGGTTCTAATAATGCCTACATCTCTTTTTAAAGATTCGGAAACCCCGACCACAGAGAGAACGCGCTCAATGGGATATTGGCATTGCCCATGCAGAGAAAGCATTGAAAATGACCAGAGAGGAAAGAATAGAACAGTATACTTTTATCTATATTGATAAACAGCCTGAGGAGGCTTTGTCGCAAGCAAAAAAGAACGTTGCCTCAAAAGCTGAAGTTAAAAAAACCCGGAGACCAAGATCAGTGCTGAATACTCAGCCAGAACAGACCAATGCGGGTGAGGTGGCCTCCTCACTTTCAAGTACTGAGATTCGGAGACAGAGCCAGAGGCGGCACACGAGTGTGGAAGAGGAAGAACCACCTCCTGTTAAAATAGCCTGGAAAACGGCAGCAGCAAGGAAATCTTTACCAGCTTCTATTACAATGCACAAAGGGAGCTTGGATCTGCAGAAGTGTAACATGTCTCCAGTTGTGAAAATTGAACAAGTGTTTGCTCTCCAGAATGCTACAGGAGATGGGAAATTTATCGATCAGTTTGTTTATTCAACAAAGGTACCTTTTTTTTCTTAAATGGTTTTTGGAAGGGAATGATATTTAATAAGTAGTTAACCTTAGCATTTAAAAAAAACACAACAGAAGGTCACAATTTAAACACCTTTTTTTATCCACTGCATTTGAATTGTATAGCCAGTTTACTCTGTTTAAGATAGGGCAAAAAAAGACATAGGCAAAAAGGCTATGTTTTTCTTCTTTTTCCCCCATCTTTTGTAATATCCCCATCTGTACTTGATTAATCTTGAACTGTGCAGCCAAAATTGAGCCTAATGCCCTAAAGTCATGGAAAAAAACTGGGCACTTTGCCTGTTTCTAGTTTGCATAGTTAGTTTTTCATAGTTGAAAACTATAGTGCTTATTAAATCATATTTGTCAGTTATCTGAATTAACTGAAACCGGAAAATCTGGCATTCATGCTGCCTGTCACCTCCCAGACTCAATAAGGAGAGCAAGGATTGAATCTTTATGGGCACTTTATTCAGATGACCGGTGACCTGAGAAGGTGGTGGGTTTGTACCATAACAGACCATCTTACATTTCCTTTCAAGCCAGCCTTTTTTATAATGGGGCAGAAGTGTAGGTGAGGGATTTGGGATTCAGGAAAGAGGTTAATCAGATAAAAGCTATAGTCTGGCAATTTCCGTAACATCCTTTCATCCGCCAACCAGTCATTTTCTTTATCTGTGTCCTGTGTCCTGGGTGATTTTCTTTATCTGTGTCCTGGGCGGTGGACTGTCTCTCCCTGGAACACAGTGGCTGGGATACCACCTTGATTGCTTATGGTCTTTTCTGGAGCAGAAAGGTCAATCGCTTGTGGTCTCCTGGAGTTAGGGGGTGCTATACCTGCAGTTCCTGAAACAATAGCTTTTTACGTGCATTAACTACTAGGCTTATTAACTACTACCTTAAACTAAAATTTTCCATCTCTTAAGTCCCCCATCAGGTCCCCTATTAACCTGTTCCTGCCTATTGGTTCAACTGATTTCATTAAGGCTGTTAGTTGGAAAGACTAAAGTAATAGTTCCCACTTGGTTCTGCTGATAGCTTTGAATGGCAAATGAGTACTCTGCATCTTTTTTGAATGTAGATTGGCTCTGTTCTCGGAGCTAGCTTTCATCTACTTTTAGATGCACAAATCAAACTTTTAAACCCCCTCCAAAGAGTGCCATGTATATGAAATTGGAGATAAAACTGACTTTTTATAAATGAAGACTTAAAAAATAAATATATGTTTATAAATCACTCCTTTATTTTGTTGTGTTAAAAATACCTAAAGTCTGTTCCAAATTGCTTTTTGGGTGCATATTTGGGTCATTATGAATGGCATATTTCTGTACCTATGAATGTTCTTGTCTTTCAAGATGTGTTGACATTTGTATCTGTGTATTAGAATACCTCAGTCCATGAAAGTGACTAGATGTCTCTTCCTGTGACATGACTAAGGGGAGAAACTATTCAGACCAGAAAATACTTTGTTTTTGACAGAAAATTATGTGATACATGTTCAGTTTTTAGTGATATTTATCATCTGGACTTAGACTAACAGATTTTTTTCACCTAAGCTCCTTGTACATTTTGGAATACATCCTGATGACTTAATAAAATTGTTCTGATAATTGACTAAGATAATTAGCTGCAATCAAAGCCATATAAAATTAATCTTAAATTATCTTTATAAACCAATGACACCTGTTTTTTATTTGCCTTATCTTGAAGGGAATTGGTAACAAAACGGAAATAAGTGTCAGGGGACAAGACAGACTTATAATTTCTACACCAAACCAGAGAAATGAAAAGGCAACTCAGAATGTATCATCTCCTGAAGCAACGTCTGGCTCTGCAGGTTGGTATCAATGAAGAGTGTATTGATCTGTTTCGAGGTCATAGTTCTGCTGAGCTATAATGTGGTACTTATGTTTCTAAGAAACTTTTAGTTATCAAAATCTAAATATATTTTTAAATGAAAATATTAATGCAGTTATTTCAATAAAAAAGAGTGATTGAAAAGCTAGAGAGCTTATAGTAACATTTATTTTTCCTACAGGAATTTAAATAATAGGAGGGTTTCATAATTAAAAGAGTATAATTATAAAACCTACACATGTCTGAGCAAATGTACCATTTGATTATCTCACTTTGCCCGATTTAATGGTTTTACTTTTCCAGCACTATTAACACATTCTTGCCATTTCTTCCTTTATCCCCTATTGGAAACAAATTGGCAGATGCCCATGTTCTTTTTATTTTTCTTAGATGTTGTAGATGTTAGTAGCTGAGGGCCTAAGGCCTAACCCTCCTGTAATAATCTGTTCCCTGATGATCAGATACCATGAATTGAAAATCAAGCTATATTATTTTTACTTACAGGAGAAATGCCTATATTCAATAAGACTGCGCTTTTGTCGGAAGAGTCAAAGTAATTTTTATTAAGAGACCAACTTACTGAGGATCTTACCATTTAACTAAGCGATTGGTGGCTTTGCCTTATATAACAGTATTACTGCTTCATACAACCACCAAGAAAAGGCTTAGATATCAAACTAGGTTGGCCATTTGGAATATTAGTTTAGAAGAAAGAAGTTTGTTTTACTTTGTTCTTTAAAAACTCTTTTGGAATCTGAAGATTCCAAAATCTTCAAATCTTAAAAAGATTAAGAAGTGACCAAGTAATTTTCTAGAAGGGTTAAAGTCTTAAGACTTGAGGTAGTAATCTCAAGTCATTAGTAGCTCAGGCAAACCTGTGATTTAGTGGCACTAAGGGGCAAATAGTTTTTGTAAGGGAAATTTTCAGTAAGACTCTTAATATTATAAAACCTAAATAAAAAGTCATTGTTCAGGAAAGAACTTGGGCTAGCTGCCTTTAAAACAGAAAAATTGGGATGGGGGCTATAGGACAGGGAGAGGTGGTGGCAGAGGAGATGGGCATATATTGGGAGCGAGCATATGAAACAACATGCCTTTATCCAAAATTGAGTTGGGAAAGAAAGCCGCACTAAACTAAGGAGGGAGTAACAAAGTCCCGAACCAGGTTTGCAGCTTGTATCTAGTGGCGAAATGGTACCAGAATGTTACCAGACCTCGGGGTCAGCAGCCTTGGTACTTTAGGTCATCAAAGAATTCAGTGGTAAGGAACTCAAATTATAAGAGAAAGTTTATTTAGACAGTCACAGAGATCGGAGAGGTAAGCTAGCTGGGCTGCATGGGCTCAGGAAACGAGTTAGAGAGGCAAAAGAAGAGCCCTGGGAGCTTAGGAAAAAGAAAGGCAGGGAGAAAGAACACTACTGGGGGCGGGCGAGGGGGAAAGATGTGGGCCTGCTCCAGAGAGAGAGGGCACGCGCTTGGGAGAGGGCGAGCCAGCGAGCTTGGGTATGTGCTGGGGGGTATGTGCTGGGGGCGTGCAGGAGTGAGCACACGCCCTGGGGGAAAGAGGAGGATGGGGAATGGCCAGGACCTGCTCAAGGAAGGACAAGAGCCTGAGCGGGGTCCTCTGTCCTGATGGTTTTTACCCACTCTCTGAAGGGAGGCATAATCTTAGGGCAGGCTCCACAGGAAGATCTCAATAGAATATTCTTCAGCTCTCCGGGTGTGTCCTTTCAGGGTTGTGGTCTCCACTGGTGGTTGGTGCCAGTGCAGGGGGTCATTGGTCACTGTATCTGGTCCTGATGCCAGCCATGGCGTCACTGTCTGGTTTTGCAGCTTTTCTGGGCCTGGAGCTGCAACAAAACTGAGGCCGTATCTAGTTTGACCAAAACTCTCGACACTGTGGTCAGCAGACCCAGAGCTCTGCCTCTAAGATCATTTGATGCGGGTCAGAACCTCATTGTCCTGAGGGCTTAATGCTTAAGGGAGTGGTCGTGCACAGGCTAGCATGGGAGTTTTATGAAGCTGTTCCCTGGCCCCCTTGTTACTTATCTTAGGAAGCCTACCTCATGACTTGTGACATGCTAGGGGAGGAAAGGTCAGTGGAGGATCTGAACCGCATGAGCAGCAATATGAAAGGTCAGGGGCTCTAAACCACATGAGCAGCGATATGCTAGAGGAGGAAAGGTCACCATGGGGGCGAGATCCCACTAGCAACACTTGTTTTCCCCCAGTTTTGCTCGTTGCTAGGCACCCAGGGCTTTCCAGACCTGACCTATCATCCTTGCTCTCCTCGTGCTTAACTGCCTACTGCATATCATTTCAAAATACTGTATAAAAAAATGAAATTATAATATTGAAGGAATGGATAAATAGACTTAGATTTTGCATTAATTGAAAATGTTTGTTTCTTTCCTTGAATATTAAAGAATCTTTTTTGGAGAGGAAAAAAAAGAATCTTTTGGCCTCAGCTCTCCATAATTAGTTTTGTTATCTTTCTTTACACTAAACTGTTGTTAATTTATCTGAATTTAAACATGATACTTAGACTAGGAGGGTCTTTACTTAAACATCTGTATTCTCCTAACTAGGAAGAAAGTAAATTCACCATATATTACTAGACCGATATTAACTATTACACTTTGATTTTTAATGGAGCTGGGTTTTTTTTTCCTTCTCAGCTACTGATCATCTTATTTTCATGTAGTCTTTTCATTGTAAGATTTAAGTTCTGCTATGGACTTTTTCTCTTTACTTTTTTTTAAGTGAAAGGTAAAGTGGAATGTTATAATTCTTTATATCTGGAAAAAGCCTAGTTCCTTCCTTAGACAAGCACATATAATTAGTTTGCAAATTAATGTTGGGACCTTAATATAGGGATGAGTGTTCTAAAACTTTGACATTGGTTTAAATTTGGCTACCAGCTGTGGTCGATAATCATATTTTATTGTTTTAAATGCCCATTTTGCTTCTTGTGAAAATAACTTCAGTACAGGCATACCTCATTTTGTTGCACTTTACTGTGCTTCACACATGTTGTGTTTTTTTCCAACTGAAGGCAAGACCCTCCACCAGCAAAAAGATGACAACTCACCTTTTTTCTTCAGAAATTAGTTATATCATCATCTCAGCTAGTGGTATTAACTACATCGGGAGAATTCTTGAGCCTTTTCCTAGTAAATTCAGGGGATGCATAGAGTGTGTAGCACAGCTGCATTTCTGTGGTTTGCAGAATTGTATTTGCATTTATACTACATTTCTAAGTGATTTTCCAAATCCAAAGATGCTTACCTCCTCTCTCTTAGAAAGGAAACATAATACTTTTTGGTGGTTTTAAGTGTAGTAGAATTGATGTGTTCTGTGGGTAGCTTTCAGAATAATTTTAAGAAGTCGTATTGCCTTATCTTCTATAGGACAGCATATACATCAGATATCTGTACTTGGTGAAACAATTGTGTTTTCATTCTTAAAATAAGTAAAAATTTTTTGTTTTAAGCAGTTCTCCCTTCATTTTCTTCTCGCCTGGAAGGTACTTCAATATTGATGATTATACTAAAGTATGAATTCCTGGAATGCTCAAGTGTCTTTGAGGGGAGAATATCTGTTGTTTGGTAAACATTCTCATCAGTGTGAGGAGAAGAGTGAAGTGAAGCAAGGAGCTAGCACCCTTATTTGTGATTTCTCTGCTAGAAACAATATATTATTGTTAAACTACCTGTGCCTTCTTCAAAATAAAAGTAGTGGAATCCTTCTTTGTTTTGACCTTGAACTGAGGTGAGGGGATCCATTTACACATAGACAGGAACAATGACACCAAGTAATATACAACTAATTGGAAGGCTTTACTCAAGTAGCTTCTGCCTGATGGTATAGGAAGTCTTAGCAGCTTTCTCCTACGGTAAGTGAAAGACGACTGTTATCTGGGAAGGACCATTTAGGTGTTCCAGGCACTAAAAGATGGAGTACAGCTGCACTGAAGGTACCACTGCTTCTCAGGGTCACAGAATGAAATCATTCCTGATTTAGTGTTCTTTCAAGTTTTGGTCTTCAATCTAAGTTTTTCCTTTCCAAAATATGAGTTTTCTCCTGTTAACTTTCAAAGAATTTTACTGTTTAAGAATCTTAATAGTTTCTTATTTTTCCACGACTTGATTATTTCTTTTCTTTTTTTTATTGACTTAGAGAGAGAGAGAGAGGGAGAGATTTGTTCCACTTATTTTTGCATTCACTGGTTGATTCTTGTGTGTTCCCTAACTTGGGATTGAACTTGCAACCTTGGCATATTGGAATGCTCTAACCAATGGAGCTACCCAGTGAGGACATGACTAATTATTTCTAAGTTTTAACAAGTCCCTTGATAGTCACATTAATGATTTGGTTTGTGTCAGCATTTTTGTGTATTTCCTGCTTTTTCTACCTTTGTTGTTAATATGTCAAACAATAGCAAAGCTTGCGTAAATGCACCAAGCACTGTTAAGGATTTTACATATAGAATTACCGTATTTTGCCATGTATAATGTGCACTTTTTTGCCCAAGTTTTTGAGGGAAAAATAAGGATGTGCATTGTATATGAGTAGTACCCGAAATACCTTGTATCTGTTCTTCTGTTTTGTAATTATTTGTTACATAAAATTTCTTGTACCATAAGATGTTCAAAAATAAATGTTAAAATTTCTTTATAATTATAAGTATCTAAATATAAATAAATAAATGATTGATTTTAAAAATTAAAATGAAAGATCTTTTTTCCTGAAAGTTTGGGCCAAAAACATGGTTGTGCATTATAGCAAAATACGGTTATTTAATTCATTTGTTAAAATGCAAAATAACGTAATAGTGATTGAATTTTGACCCAGTGATTCCTAATGTCATCTGAGAATAAAGTCATTTTCATCTATCCCCTCAATACCTTTATTCCTTCTATTATATTTTCATAAATAAGTTTATCTGCTTTTAAAGAAGACTAAACTATGTCTCTGGGATTTTATAATTTTAAAAAGTCCAGTCCCTCTTCATTCGTATAATTAATCCCAGTCTCAGCCTATCAGCCTTTACTATTTGATATTATAAAAATTTTTATGTGCTTGCAAGTATTTAATAGCTTTTTCATAATTTATAATTAAAAGACCAAAAATAGTGGATCAGAAAAACAGGGAATGTGGTCAAATATTAATTACATAAATGTCAAGCCACCTTTAAATGAGTTTTTATTTATTTGTTTGTTTAAATCTTCTCTTAGGCTCAGTAGAAAAGAAGCAACAGAGAAGATCAATTAGAACTCGTTCCGAATCAGAGAAATCCACTGAAGTTGTGCCAAAGAAGAAGATCAAAAAGGAGCAGGTTGGCTTCCTACATGTAGAGAGTTAAAACATTGTATTTGTAAATGTTGTGGCTTATATTGGTACCTTAAAAGAAAGAAAAACTTTCCCCACATTGGGTTTCCATTCTGGACTATCCTGTGCTTCTGTGCTGGTGAATTCACTGCCCTAAACTAATCTAACCATCCCTGTGATTCTGCTTCAAGCATTTTCACAGAAAACAGTCAGGCTTCAGGAAATGGGAAGCCAGTGGTGCAAGGCTCTTAAAGAATTCCTCACATTTATTTTGAAATTTCTGTTATGAGCAAAATGATTTCATATTTTCATGATTTTTATTTGGACCCATCAGTGAGTTCCCTTTTTAAAAAACTTTTTGATTTTTGATTTAAGCTGCTGGTTTGTATTATTTTTTAAACAAAATCAAATTAATTTAACTACAAGAATTATATTTAAGAAACAGATGATCATAGATGATCTGGGGTTTCTGTTGGTATCACAGTTTTTTTGGAATTTTTTTTTCCCAGTGGATTATCAGATAAACTGTTCAGATAAAGTGAGGGGGCAAAGAAGGAGGGGCATTTGACTGAAGGGTTTTAAACCAGTGGAATCAATGTAGTGATATTCATGTTAAATTACCTTTTAGAAGCCATACTCCCTTTAATTAACTCAAAATCAGAATTTTTTTTTATTTTTTAAAATGAGAGAATACCCATTGTAACAGCCCAGACAAATGCTATTAAACAAAAAGAATCCTGAATATTAGTTCCAGTAAGCTTTATAGTTTTAAAACCACTTAATATGGAAGAGTGTGAACTTTTCTATTTAAATCCTTCAAATTTTCAACTTCCAAACTTAAAAAGTGACTTTGTGGGTGCTCTATGGTATCATCAAGCATGTAAAACAATATTCCCAGAAATACTTAACTAAAATTTCAATAGTATGCTACTAATTTGTCATTCATTTATCATAGTTAAGTTTAATACTTAGGAAATTATATTCCAAAAACTCTTTCTACGTTCTTGCAGACTACAGTATACATTACCAAAATGAAGTTGTGATTTTGCCAGCTGGTTCCCAAATTCAGTCTGTGACCAGTCAGTTTAAAATTAATAAGCAGAATGAGTACAAAATGGGACTAATTGTTAATGCCACTGTGTTATAGTTAGTAGTAGAACAATACCAGTGATTGTTTAGAAGATTTTATATTTGTATTACTAATTGTATCTTATAAAAGCGCTTCTGTTGTATGTTTTTTTACCTGTTGTAAAAAAAATAAAAAAAAATTTTTTTAAAGCTTAGAACAATCCTTAAATATTTACAAAATGTGTTTCAACATGCATATTTCACTACATCTTAAAGAAACATAAAAATCAATTCATAGCTTAAACAGGACCTCCTCCAAACAGCATCCTTTCTTTAATTCCAATGGTTCAATCTTCAGATTACCACGTGTTTTACATATACATTGGCAGAATAACTTCTGATCTCGCTCTCCTAATGTAGGATCAAGACACTGTTCATAAGACACTCAAGAAAGTGCTTTTGCAATATCACAAACTTACTAAGTTTGTACTAGCAGCAAAAGTATTGAGCTTCCAGCTGTATGGAGCCCTGTGGCACTCTCTACAGAGAGGGTCCTGATTCCCAGCAACTTAGCTGTGAGTGCAGGCGCGGAAGGGTCTTAAAGTGGCGTGAGTTACATTAACCTGAGTATCATAGTAAGTAAAAATTTATCCTAACGTCTTTGGGGCGGGAGGGGTTTATAGCAACATTGGGCTGGTTGCAGAAACAACCCCTCTCCTGCCTCCCAGACACTGAGGAAAGTATTCTTGTTCTCTTCATCTACCAAGGGAATGGTGGGAAACGTCTTTGCGAGAGAGCATGTGGCTGTGTGTTGTCACTTGTATTCAGCACAGGCAGCTAGGATTTAAACCCTCCCTGACCTTGAGACAGAGAACATTACCCAGCAGATGGGACTGAGTTCAGATTTCAGATACATTAACCATTCATCATTACTTAGATTGGTGGAAATATAATTTTTTTCCTTCATTCACAGTGAAAAAATTTTCTTGTTAATGCTGTATTTTTCTGTCCAAACAGGTTGAAGCAGTTCCTCAGGCTACAGTGAAGACTGGATTACAGAAAGGTGAGTTACTATAATGTTGCTTTGCATTTCCTTGATTAAAACCAATTTTAAAGAATTATTTGTACTTCATGTTTTTTTGTTTGTCTCTGTAAATCATTGTTGTTGCTCTTCAGTCAATGATTTGTGTGAAATTGAAGTATTCCCTGGTATGTATGTATGTGTGTGTGTGTGTGTGTGTGTGTGACTTTTAGAGTTGATAATATTCTGTACCTCCATGTGAAAAGTCTTACTCGTTTTATGTAAATTGGAGAGCACCACGTAGACTTGATACTGTTTCCAACTTTTCTCCATAAGGTTCTGGGGTTTCACTGGTTTATAAACTAGGGATGTGACGAATCCACTTTTTTTGGTATTCGACTGAATACCGAATAGTAGCTACTAATGTTTGTCAAACATGGACTATGACAAATCAGACAAGACAACCTGATTGAAAAAAAAAATCTTGCCACGTTTATTTTTACAGTGCTGTAAAATCTTTTTGTAAATTAAAATGATTCATAGCATATTTATGGCCATTATTAGATGACCTTATGCAAATCTATTTGAGATATGCACAGAGTTTAAGAAATCTTAAACTTATATCTGTATTTTCTGTGTGCAATTTGACTACAGTACAAACTCCATAGCATGATTCGTGCGTTTTTGGTGAGATCATTCAGACTGTATTTAATATCTGTAGTTTACTTTGGGCAAATTGCATTATTAAAAAAAATAAAATAAAAAAACACCAGCCTCTCTGCATTCTCGGGGAGAAGTCTGCAGCGATGGTCTCCGTGGAGATCCTCAGCAGAACTGAACAGCCTCTCGGAGGGAACACTGCTTGGCGGAGCTCCAAGAAAAGACATCGCGATCGCTGCGAGATTAGGAGGCCTGATTGCGTTGTGTTTCCACCATTCCACAGGGTCGGCGGACCGGGGAGTGCAGGGCTCTGTCAGATTCAGTGACAGCTCCGTCTCCGCAGCGATTGAGGAAACTGTGGACTGAGATTCCTGTACAATTTCATCCCAGAAACTCCAGACTTGTAGTCTCCATGCAAGATTTCTTTGTCGGCGGCTCGATAAACAGTTTCTTTGTTTCCAATTTTGATTTTGCCAATCATCATTATTGGCAGTTTCCTGCCTGTTTTCTTCTTCAAGACTGAACAATTGCTTTAACATTCAAATGATTTTTTTTTTTTGGTCTGAGCTGGATAGGTACAGCTTAAATCATGGGTCCAGCCTAAAAACCACAGTTTAACTTACACTGATCAATTTCAACATGGACTGTTTTTGTTTTTTGTTTTTAAATAAAGCATCATCACTAATGTACATCGGCAGGGTTTTGCCAAACAGCCCAAACTGTATACGTTACAATCATTAAAAGCTCTTATTATTATTATTATTTTTTTGTTAGTGCCGTTATCATGGAGAACAGCATGGCAGCTGTCTTTGGCAGTCTGTTGTTTTTCTAGCATTTTCAGAAACTCATCGGAAATGGCGGTACCTGTGTTTCCCTTCGAAAGCCTTTCAGTACAGCACTCCTGTTCCTCTGTTAAAACTCCTTGTTAATCCAGTGATCTTTTAGGCCAAGGAAATACTTTGTGGTGGTGTTCTGGGTTCATACACCAGCAATGAAGGAGATAGATGTGTGTACTTGTGTTTTTAAATCAGCGTTAACATGGGCAGGCACCCTCATTTATAGATGTAAGGAAACATTCAGTGCAAAACTTGTAGACTGGGATGTGATAACGAGGTTCCAGTAATCTGAGCAGTCTAAAGAGACCCACATCCTCCACCACAGAACGTGGCTATATACCAAGTGCTACTCTCACTCAGCCTGTTGCGGATCTTCATGGCCCCAGGAGACTTGTTTCTCCATGGTCTCTTCTGGACTGCACACTTCCACCATAGCTTGCTGGGCTGATCTAGATGTCTGTTTGTTGTATGGAAATTTTGGGGGAAAAAATCCAAAACACAAACTGTGGGTTGAAATATTAACCGTCTCCTTGGTTCCTTGGTATTCACCGTGCCTGATCTGCACATTTCATCGCGGCTGTTTCTGTATAGCCTATACTGCATTAGCCCAAGAGATTGTTGCTTTGTAACTTTTTGCACTATTGTTTTGGCTGGATTTGTATTACACACAGTTTTAAAAAAAAATTCCACACTATTCTCTGCCTTTTTTTTGTTTTTCATATTTATTTCTTCCCGCACAAATTCCACATAGAGGCCTCTCATCCAGCTCTTCGTGATTTGGCTGCACTTGAACATTGATTGTCTGTTTACAACCCTCAGCAATGTGCCTCCTAAATGGCATGACATATGTAGATGTGCTGCAGCACTTGTTAATGGTCACAATAAATGACACTGCACCAAGGAAGTCTCAGATGAACAATTATGAACATCCAAAATTTATTTGGGGGAGGCAATACTCAACTAAATTGCAAAATTCGGGGGAAAATGGCACTATCCGCGTACGAATCGAATACAAATCAAAGATTTGTCACATCCCTAATAAAAACAAGATGGAGATGTCTCTGCGACCATATCTGTAAGCTGCACAGTGTGTTGGGTTTTATGTCTTCCCCCTCCAAATTGAATGGTTCTTTGGATTGCTCCAAACAAATCAGCTGTCCTGCAGCTTTGATAGAATTGGTTTTTAGGTTGGAACCTGGGCTCTGTTGACTGAAAAGAGCTGTAGAGCAGGAGCACTGAATTAAATGTTGTAATAGAGTGGCTGTAAATTAAATCACAATCAGCAAAGTCAGAAGCTCATGAAGTTTTGACTTGTGACTTCAAGTGTTACAAAGAGAGCTGTGCTTTTTCACACTGCAGATGAGTTTGGGGAAAGAAAATACTCTCCCACAAAAAAAAATTTTAAAGAACAAACTTTAAGTACTATCTTAGGATTAATTTCGGTGTATTGTATTAAGGTGCCAGCGAGATTTCAGATTCCTGTAAACCTCTAAAGAAAAGGAGTCGCGCCTCAACTGATGTAGAAATGACTAGTTCAGCATACAGAGACACATCCGACTCCGATTCTAGAGGCCTGAGTGACGTGCAGGTAAATATGTTCAAGGGTCTGAGCACAGCGCTCTCTTTTGCTTTGCAAAACCAAGTTGCGTACATTTTGCTTTGCCCAACTTATTTGGGGGAAATGGGGAATTTTTAAATATTCACGGTAAAGAAACAGTTTTGGTTATTTTGTAATGATGAGTGTCTTAATTTTGCTGATCTCTTACATAACAGAAGCATAGTTTTGTTTTGTTTTTTTAATTTTAACTAGAGGTTCTCTCAAAACACCACACATAGTATCCGAGTGTTTTAGAAAGGGAGGGAGGGAAGGAGGAAGGGAGAAAGGAAGGAAGGGAGAAAAAGGTAGTAACAAGATTTACTTGAGCAACTCTTACTGGGATTTTCATAACACCTGACTTTGAGGAAATTTTTTTTAAGTCTTTTAAAAATTTTTTTTAATTTATTGAGTTGAGAGAGTGAGAGAGAAACATCGATTTACTGTTCCACTTATTTATGCATTCATTGGTTCAGTCTTGCATGTGCCCTGACCAGGGATCGAACCACAACCTTGGTGTATCGGGATGATGCTCTTAACTAACTGAGCTACCCAGCAAGGGCATATCTTTGAGGAAAATTTTGTTTTTCTTAAAAATGTGCTATGTTTTCCATGTAGGTAGGCTTTGGGAAGCAAGTAGATAGCCCTTCAGCTGCTGCAGATGTGGACGTTTCTGATGTGCAGTCTGTGGACTCAAGTTTGTCGAGAAGAGGCTTTGGGACGAGTAAGAAGGACACTGTGTGTCAGGTGGGCAAGTGACCTATCCTATAGCTTGAAAGAATTGCTATCATATTCTGCCAACAATATACTTACCTCCCATTGGAGAGGGTAGTACCTTTTTAAATTATGATATTCCTTTAAAGCTACAGATCTAAAAGCCATTTTGGACTCTTTTCTCCCCTTTCTGAGTTTGGAGTACTTACTGTTCACATGCAGGTGTCGATCTTTATTGGTATGAAGTGGAAGTAAATGGCAGATGACTGTTTTAAAAACATTTAAAAACAGCTGTCTTTACGTTGGTACTGTTTTTAATGTATATTTACCATTTTTGAAAAAGAGTGCTTTGCCCTGTGAAGAAAAGTTGAAGTACCCAGATCCCAAAGGAGGAATCATACAAAATTAAGTATGATTTTTAAACTTTATACTATATTGAATATGGAAATAGTTACCCAATTCAGTGGCTCTCACAGTGAGGGCCCTGGACCAGTGGTATCAGCATTGTCAGGATGCTTGTTATAAATGCAAAAATCTTGTTGTCACCCCCACCCCGACCTCCACCCCCTTGCACTGAGTCAGAAACTATAGGAGCCAGACCCTCCAGGTGATTCTGATACCTGCCGACGTCTGAGAACCACTGCTTTTTGCCGCATTGCAGATCTGTGAAAGCTCTGGTGACTCTCTGGTTCCTTGTGAGGGAGAGTGTTACAAACACTTCCACCTGGAGTGCCTGGGATCGCCATCACTCCCCGATGGAAAATTCATCTGCATAGAATGTAAAACTGGTAAGCTGCCTGACTTTGACACATACGAAGAGGTAGGTAGGGAGGAATGTACAATGCCAGCATCTCTCACGATATCTAATTTTCTTACTGCTGGTATGTAGCTCTCTTTTCCCAAAGGTATTTCAACAAATTAAGACCATTTAGTGTTTAACCTTCTTAAAATCGAAAGTGTAGTTAGCAATATTATTATCAGATTTTCTCCTACCAGTGCCTTAATCATAAAATCTGTCAAGTCATCAAAATGTATTTATATTTTATCTAAAGAGCTATACAACATATGTAGAGTGAATTATTTTTCAAATGGGTTTGATATTTTCATGCTTAATACATTGGTTTAAAGTACCTTGACTTTAATAAACTGGAATAAGTATCAATTGCAAACTGTAACCATGGTGATAGTATTTTTCGTGGAAAGATGGAGCTATTGGAAATTGTTTTTAAAACCTGTGAGTTTTGGATTCTCCATTTATTTCTTATTCTCCTCCCCTCCCCCCAAATACAGACTATCACCCATCAAAATAATTTATAGAGCAAGAAATATGCAAGTTTGTATTTCTTATCTCTGTAGCCGTGATTCTAGTTAAAGTCATGGAAAGCAGGAAGTAAAGTTGTTTATAACAAGGCAAGTGAAAAGTCAGCTAGAGATGGCATGGTAGTGTTTCCAGGAACCATGTTTGTGTGGTCTTTTGTTTCATTTTTTAGTAGGGGGAACTGGATCTCAAGTATTTATGGTATGCTGATTTTACCCGTAACACTTTATTTTCTTACTCTGTTTTTATTTGGATTCTTATAGATATTTATTTTATCCTTTTTTATTTTATTGCATGCCTCCTAAAATTGTTTATAAATGCTAAGTTCCATTAGAATGGTAAATTTTTTTTTCTGAACACTTAATACAGCCCAGATGCTATTAGTGCTAAGCATTTTATCCTGTCATCTCATTTGATCCTCATAACATAGTGAGATTGATACTGTTATTATTTTCATTTTACTGAGAGTGAACCAGGATTAGAGGGTGTAGCTTAGCACCTTACGCAAAGCCACAGAACCAGCATGTGATGAAACGGGCACTCAAGCCGGGGAGGCCGCCTGCCTGCAGGCCCCTTGCTGCGCGCCCTTGCCTGCTGCCACCTCGACTAAGTGGATAGGAGACCATGTATCACATTCTTAAATGCACATGCCCTCAGTTTTCACAAACATACATGTGCAAACATGAAGCTATGAAAGCTGTTTTAAACGTATACCATATTTTCCCTATATAAAATATTATTTTATTCATCACATTTAGGCTCTGCAGTAAAACTTTTGAACAATTTGCCAACTGGCAGCCTCAGGGTCAGATTATCTGCACATTGTTTTATTTGGCCCTTAAAATGTGTTTGAATGTGTGAACACGGATCAGGCACGTACTTCTGGCTCCTCACGTTCTCTATCATTCCTCTCTAAAACCCTGTCATTCCAGTCATTGTGTAACCTGTCCAGCCCCTTTAAGTACCTAGGTTTGCCGTCTCCGACTCACTCTACTGCTAGGAACGACCATGTAGCTCAGTATCAATACATTCTTTTGAGGCATCTCTCCTAATTCTAGAATTTAGCTAAATTCTGCCAACAAAGCTTAGATATAACTTAACTTGGTACATATCTTTCAAGAAATTTAAGAGGGAAATTTACCTTAAAAACAATCAAATGGAACAAAGTTAGAGGATTCACACTTTCTGATTTCAAAATTTACTTACAAAGCTACAGCAACTAAAACAGTGTGATACTGGCATAAAGACAGACATGTAACCCAGTGGATTAGAATAGGGGGGTCCAGAAATAAACATTCACATTATACAGTTGAATGAGTTCTTGACAAGGGAGCAAAGACCATTCAGTGGGGAAAGAACAGACCTTTTGGCGAATGTGCTAGAAAAACTGGATATCCACATGCCAAAGAATGAGATTGGACCCTTAACTAACAACCATATACAAGAAATAATTCAAAATGGATCAGAGATCAGACATAAGAGCTAAAACTATAAAACTCTTAGAAGAAAATATAAAGGAAAAGTTTTGTGACATTGGATTAGGCAGTGATTTCCTGATATGACCTCAAAAGTATAGGCAACAAAAGAAAAAAGTAAAGAATTTGGACTTTTATCAAAATTAAAAACTGTGTACACCAAATGACACTATCAACTGAGTGAACAAGTAACCTGCAAAATGGGAGAAAATATTTGCAAATAACATGTGATAAGGAATTAGTATCCTAAATACATAAAGAACTCCTCCAACTCAACAAAAAACACACAATCCAATTGAACATTAGGCAAAGGACTTGAATAGACATTTTTCCAAAGATCTACAAATACCAGATAAGCACATGAAAACATGGTCAACATCATTCACTGGTAATCAGGAAAATAGAAATAAAAGCTACTATGAGATGCCACTTCCCATCTATTATCAAGAAAACAGGTTATGGAGAAGTTGAAACACTTGTGCACTATTGGTGGGAATGTGAAATGGTATAAATACTGTGGAAAACAGTATGGCAGTTCCCCAGAAAGTTAAATATATCATTACTGTGTGATCCAGCAGTTTCACTCTTGGGTGTATACCCAAAAGAATTGAAAGCAGAGACTCACACAGGTATCGGAATACCCATGTTTATTACAGCACCATTCACAATGGCCAAAAGGTGGAAACAACTCAAGTGTCCATCAGTGGATAAATGGATAAATTAAATGTGGAATAATAAACAGTGGAATCTTTTTCAGCTTGAAAAAGAAATGAAATAAATACTGATACATGCTACAACGTAGGTGAACCTTGAAGATACTATGCTAGGTGAAATAAACCAGTCATAAGGACAAATATTTCATGATTCCACTTACATGAATGTTACGGAGAATTATCAAATTCATAGAGACAAAAAATAGAACAGTTGTTTCCAGGGGTCGGTGGGGAGAGAGGTGTGAGGAGTTAGTGTTTAAAGGTCAGAGTTTCAGTATGGGATGATGAAAAATTCTGGAGTTGGGTAGTGGTGATGGTTGCAAAATAATGTGAATGTACTTAACGTCACATACTTAAAAATAGTTAAAATGGTAAATTTTATGTTATATATTTTAACCACAATTTAGAAAAACAATTATAGTCAACCGTTGAACAACACAGGTTTGACCTATGAGTCCACTGATTTGCGGATCTTTTTTTCAATAAACACTGTCTATTGGAAAAGTTTTGGGGAGATTTCCTTGCTACCATGAAGCAATCATGTCAGTTATACTAGGCTACAATAAAGCAATTGTATTGCTGCTTCTTTGTTATCAGTGCATGAATTATTACTTCTGTAAGTAAATAGGAATTTCTTCACATTATCTTTTACTTTTGATGTCTAATGTTAGTAATATGTATAACACATACAGCGTTTTGTATCATATAAGACAATATTGATGTAGGTTTTGGCAGACGAGTTTTGTAAACAGGTGACGTAAGCGTGTATTATCAATAAATACAGCACAGTACTGTATTTTATAAATAATGTATTATATGCATTTACATTAAATAATGTAAATAATGTGTAAATGTATTTTCCTTATGATTTTCTTATTAACATTTTCTTTTCTCTAGCTTACTTTATTATAAGAATACAGAATGTAATATGTATTAACCAACTGTTTATGTTATTGGTAAGGCTTCTGGTCAACAGTAGGCTGTTAGTAGGTCAGTTCTGGAGGAGTCAAGAGTTATATGCAGATTTTCAGCTATGGAGGGGTGTCAGTGCCCTTAACCCCTGTGTACTTTATTTACTTATTAAATTGCTTTTGATATATTTATTATCATGTGACAGTTATGTTTAATACGAATCTGGTACTCTTCTAACATATTAGGAGTGAAAACTCAGATTCTTTAAACCATTGTTTAAGATCAGTTAGGAAGTTTTCTTTTTGTTTATCAAAAGATAAACACTTTACATGTAAAGTATTATAAGATGCATGCCTAATAAATTCTTATGCTACCACTTTCTATCATTTAAGACATATGATTTCTGAAGAGAAAGCGTTCTCATTTTCCTTTTTGAATGGAATGTGTAATGGTCAATTTTACTGATTATTTATTTATTCTAAATAAAGACCATGTCCTAGTGAAAAGCGAGCAATGGAAACATTCACATGCCAGAGCTCTACACGTGAGCATTAAAGGGGTTTGACAGTTCACCTATTGATATAACAGTATTAGTAGGTATAATAATTTTCATTTCTGTTAAATTTCTTTTGATCAATTTGCAAGTGAAAGCCTATTTCATTTTTACATAGAGCAGTTTATGCATTAGGCAAAGTATAAAGAATTTATTTTAATTTAATCAATTAAAATAAGTTCTTTTAATTGATTTTAGAGAGAGAGGGAGGGGGAAAGAGAGAGAGAAACAATAATTTGTTATTCCACTTGTATTTATGCATTCATTGGTTGATTCTTGTATGTGCCTTAACCAGGCAACGAACCTGCAACCTTAGCACATCAGGACAATGCTCTAACCAATTGAGCTACCTGACCAGGGCCTAACCTTATTTATTTTTTAATCCTAAAAGTTATTTTTAAAACAATACTATTGCTTTTATACCTACATACATGGTAAAATATAATTTGAAGTTATATCTGTGCAACCGGACAACACAATTTCCTGCTAAACTTTATTTCCAACAAAGCCAGTAAAAAAAAATTGAACACTACAATTATAGGTAGTAATTTTGAAGAATTTTTATAAGTCAACCGGCTTGGGAAGGTTAGTGCTTCCAAAACAAAATCTAACTTCCCATAAAAAAACAAAACAGAAAACTATATAAGAAATATGGGCAAAAGACTTGAATACTCCCCAGAGATGATATCCAAATGGCCAATAAATAATCGCTTATAATTTTCATACGTAAAACAAACACAAAATGAAAACACATACTGCTAATAAAAAAGGCAAAAAGTTACAGCTAGATGTCTCACTTATACTGTGGAAAATCAAGGACAAAAAGAAAATATTAAAATTCCTCACAAAAAAAGGCAGTTACCTTCAAAGACTAAGAAAACAAATAAATAAAATATTGTTATAATTTACAGATCTTTGGTTACAGCTAAGCTTTTTTTTTATATTTTTATTGATTCTCTTGTGAATGATCTATTCATATGTCTCTTCTATTTATGTATTGCAGTGTTAAAGTTGTTAGTATTTTAACTTTATATCTAATTACACAAGTAATACATAAATATAATGTTATGAAAACATTATCATTCTAGCACATGCTGAAGTCCCCCTAGATCATCACTCTTAATTCTAGGCTGCTACTTACCCCTAGTCCGTCAGCAGAGGTAACCATTGTTATCAGTTTAGTGTGTAGCCCTATATATCTTCTGTGTGTGCATGTGTGTTTGTGTGTGTATAACATTTTTATGTGTGTCGTAATAAAAATGTATTATCCCATTATTCTGCAGATTAATTTTGTCTTATTTCAGTACAGATACATTTAATTGCTGCATAGTGTTCCCTACTATGCATGTATCATGGTTTTTTGAACTCGTCCCCTATCGAAGGATGTTTGAGCTGCTTTCAGTTACAAACAGTGCTTCCGTCAACATCCTTTCACATATATAAGTCTATCCTATTGTAAAGAGCAAGTAAAGTTTCTAGGCTACAGAAAATGAACGTACTTTTAAAAAAAAAATGGATACTGCCTTGTTTTCTTCCAAGGTAGTTCCTTCCAAGGTAGTTCCTTCCAAGTTAAACTCCTACCAGCCGTATATAAGAGTTTCTTTTTCCCTGCACCCTGATCAGCAATTGATATTATCAGTCTTTTGAAATTTTTTTCCTATTGATGAATTTTTTAAATGTTAACTTGTAGTTTTACGAGTGAAGTTGAGCATTTTTTCATGTTTACTGGCTGTCTTTCTGCTTTCTGTAAATGTTCTGTTTATTCCTTTTGCCCACTTTTATTAGGCTGTTTTGTTCCTGTTTTGATTGATAGTTCTTTATAAGCCTTGTTTAGCTCACTTTGCTTATATATGTTGCATATATTTTCACTATATTTGAACTCTATATAACAAAACAATCCTTTGTCATCTTTGTTGAATATATTTTTCCAAATCTGTTTGTCTTTTTCTTGTTCCTTTTTTTTTGTATTCTAATTGGCATTATTTCTTCCTTTAAATATTTGGCAGATTGACCAGTAGAGCCATCTGGAATTAAAGTTTCCTTTGTTGGAAGGCTTTTAATTGTGGTTTCAGTTTCTTTAATAGTTTATATAACTAATCATATTTTCTATTCATTTTTCTGTCAGTATTAGTAAGTTCTGTTTTTCTAGGTATCTGTTCATTCATCTAAATTTTCAAATTTATTGGCAAAAATGTAGTGATTTCCATTTATTATCCTTTTATCTTTGTAGGACTTATAGTGTTACATCATTTTTTAATTTCTGATATTGTTAATATGTATTGCTGCTTTTCTTGCTTCTTTTAATTAGTCATTCTTACCAGAAATACCAGTTTTATTAATCTTTTTCAAAGAAACAACTTTTGGTTTTCTTAATCCTTCCCAATGTATATTAATGTCACTTCATTTTGGAAGAGTGTTTCCATGGGATATAGAATTCTGTCTTGGCAACAGTTTTCTTTCAGCCCGTTGAGGATAACATCCCATTATTTTCTGGTTTCCATATTTCTCTTTCAGTCAGCTCTTAGCTTCTTTGAAGGTAATTGTCTTTTCTGTGGCTAATTTTAATATTTTCTCCTTGTCCTTGATTTTGTACTGTTTGAATACTGTCTAGCTGTAATTTTCTGTGTTGTTTTAACTGGGATGTTGAATTTTCATCTTATCCTTGTTTTATATATGGAAATGTTAAGTGATTATCTAATGAAATCTGCCTATTCTTTGGTAGTTTCTTTTACTTATTCTGTTTTGAGAAGACCTTGCCACTCTCAGCTCTTGGATATTGAAAAATTATGTTCTAGGTTTTCTATGGAAATAATTTCAGGTAGAATGAGCAGTGGAGATCTAAATTATTTTTAATGCTACATTTTCAAGTCAGTTATCATTGCAAATCAATCATTCTAATAAAATTTTTTAAACAATATTTTAATCTAGCTGTTTATTTTCAGTTTTGATGTCAGTAGCTGCATCTGTTTAAAAGGAGTATGCTTTAATCAGTTTTTATTTGCTCTGTGTTCCTCATCAACTTTCCAGGACAGCACCCATGTTTTTCATGTAAGGTGTCTGGCACAGATGTGAAACGTTGCTCTGTTGGTGCTTGTGGGAAATTTTATCATGAAGCCTGTGTCCGCAAATTCCCCACTGCCATCTTTGAGTCAAAAGGATTCCGCTGTCCCCAGCACTGCTGCTCTGCCTGCTCGATGGAGAAGGATATCCACAAAGCAAGTAAAGGTAAAACAGCTAAGGAAGGGGACAAAGGTTTTTTTTCTTTTAAGTTCAGTAGCAAATAATAAACATGTTATTAAAGAACATCAGGCATTCCCTCTGCTTTTCTGTTGCTACACGAGCTCAGCCACATAAGATAGCATTTTAAGTAGGGATTACATTCTAATTCAGACCGTGAGAAGAAAATTCCATTGTTCAAAGTTACCCTTGAGAATTCCTTAAACAGGTGCCATATGGGAGACCACCATCTCTTCCAGCATTGGAGTAGACAAATTTTTCTTTGGTCTGTAGATGGGCACTGTGTTTAGGGGCCAAATAGCGAAGGAATGACAGAGCCAAACTCGTGAAGAAAAATATTTTTTTCTTACTCTAATCGGTATCACATGGGGACCCAAAAGAACACAACTACAGAAATCTCAATTTATATAGCCAGCTAATGCCATATTATATTGATTCTTTTTGACTTGTCTTTAAACAGGTCGCATGATGCGATGTTTGAGATGTCCAGTAGCCTATCACTCTGGAGATGCTTGTGTTGCTGCCGGAAGCATATTTGTGTCCTCCTATATTCTCATCTGTAGTAATCATTCCAAACGTAGCAGTAATTCGTCCTCTGCTGTAAATGTAGGCTTTTGTTTCGTTTGTGCAAGAGGTGAGTGTCAATCCTTTCTCTTTATTTCTTCCTGAGTTCATTGGCCTATTTCCCTGTGAAAAGAGTTTCAGTAATATCCCTGAGAGAGATTAACACTTCCAGTAACTAGTCCCTTATATAACATCAGACCTTCAAATTGTTAGAATATTAATTCTTTTATAAATTAAGGTAATGGCTGCATTTTTTAAATAACTTAGAATCACACATAAGTTCTTAGCACTTCTGCTTGGAGCATCAAAAGATTGATCTATTCCCTTCTGCAAACAGTTCTTCTATTCAAAGTAGACTTCCCATGTCATATTCTTTCATCTAGAGCGTGCAGCTGATTGAGATTTCATTTGGCAGGCAAACCGAGCACGTTTACTTTTTAATCGTTTATGTTGTATTTCGTCATGCTTTGGTCTGGCATTGAGGAAGGCCTGATGGGACACAGCCAAGGCAGCATACGTGGTGGTGTTAGTTAAGGGCCAGCGATGCAGGCTGTTGATGTTTAGGCATGCCCAGAGATTGATCACCTCGAAGCAGCATCGCGCCCCTGAGGGGCCAGTGAGCTCGTGTTCGTGATTAATGTAAAATAGAACTTCTTTAGGCTGTACTGAAGATGAGGTTTTCGTTTTTCGCTGGAGGAGACAGTTATTTTAATTTGCTGAAAGTACCATAAAGTATTTTTTAGTAGAATTTAGGTAGTAAGATAGATCTTGAGTTACTTTGCTTTTATATCTCTCGTTTTAAAGATAACAGCTAGAGGAAATGGGCAGTAAAAGGTTAAGTAAATGGTCGTCCTTTTTGTAGCAGCTGTGGGAGCCCATTGTATGTACTGCTTTCAGTGTAAGCACTTGGTGCCGTTGCTGTTAGAGGAGAAGCATTGTGTCTTTCTTTACTAGAGCAGTTATACAATTGTATCCTGCTCTGAAACCTGGCCGGTACAAGGAGAAGTAGGTCTGAAATGTTTCATGCCACGTCGTCATAATAGGTGACTGAAAGGGTTCACATAGTCAAAAGAAATAGTTACCATTAGTGTCTTTTCCATCTCCCCCTCACTAAGAAAGTAATGATGGAATGGAAATACTGACTTACCCAACTGAGTGGCTAGCTTTAAAGACCTCTAAACAGATGAGTGCCACTGAGAACAAAGCTTCTATCACTTTGTTCGTATTTTATTCTACCATTCTAGGCACGTGTTATTACTCACTTTTCCTGGAGGCGTGTGTGCGTGTGTTTCTGTTTGGCACTGTGCATGTGTAACTAAGCCAGCATTTTAAGTACCAGCTTTTAACTCCCATGTTGACTTTGGAGTGCATTCTGAATCAAGTACCATCAGTATATTAACCTATATATATATATATATATATTTTTTAGTTCTATTTCATTCAATAATTGGGAAACTTTTAAAACAGGTATTTTCAATTTAATATAGGCATA
Source organism: Mormoops blainvillei (assembly GCA_004026545.1). Lineage (NCBI taxonomy): Eukaryota > Metazoa > Chordata > Mammalia > Chiroptera > Mormoopidae > Mormoops > Mormoops blainvillei. The sequence goes on along the minus strand of PVJD01006472.1, from coordinate 61,539 downwards.
AAATAACCCATTGCTAAGGAACCTAATTTTGTAGAAAATCTAGCCACTTTGTTAAGTTTAACTTAACACGCCTTGATAAAAAGGCTGAGATGATGGAAACGAGGGGGAAAACCCATATTTTACCAAAAGGATCTGTATTTGCATCTTATCACTTTGGCAATTCTAAAGACTGGCTATATTTAAATGCCTATTTAAGCAAGATTATTTAATTCCCAACTATTTTAACTGACACTTTGTATAGTAAACAGAAGCTTTCATTTTCCTTTCCAGAATTTTGTAGAAACTTACTCTAAATCGATCGGATGTTGGGATTTAAGAAGGCTTAAAAGTTTTTCAGAAATAAATGTGTTCTTTATTCATTATTTATAGATGTCTCCTTTTTAAAAAGAGACCTAATTATAAGAAATCCACACATTAAAGGAATACTTTAATCATTTACCATATTTTGCCATGTATAATGAGCACTTTTTTGGCCAAATTTTTGAGGGAAAAATAAGATTGCACATTATACATGGACCTGATAATCCCGTGTATAATGCACACAAAAACGTGGGTGCGCTATGTACACGGGAGCATATACACAGCAAAATACAGTCGGTTTTGGTATTAGAAAACTGAGCTTTTGTTTTGTTTTTGTTTCTTGCCTCAGTTAGTTTTTCTTGCTTCTTGGTTATTGCTGTTTGAAATCCTTAAGCTAATTCTTAAGGATATAATTATCTAGAAATGTTTCAAGGGTTAGAAGAACAATGCTCCTTCTTTGCCTTCCCCATGGTGCCATGCAAAATGTTCAGTCATATTTCAGCGTAATGCACAGGGGTGGGAAAAAGTTTACAGTTATGAGTTTGTGAAACAGAGTTTATTCTTCTATTATTACTAATTAATTATTATTTGTTGTATTATGTAAACCTGCTGTTGCCCACCCCTGTGTATTTAGCACCTTTCATCGGGAGGGTAGAGTAAAATAATAGCTAACTTCTATGCCTTTCTTCGTAATGATAATTTTAAAGATTTTTGTTTATTTATTTTTAGAGAGAGGGGAAGGGAGGGAGGAAGAAAGGGAGAGAAACATTGACCAGTTGCCTCTCGTGCCTCTCATTGCCTTTCTTATGTGCCCTGACTGGGGACTGAACCTGCAACCCAGGCGTGTGCCCTGACTGGCAACTTTTTGGCCTTTTGCTTTGCAGAGCAACACCCAGCCAGCTGAGCCACCCCAGTCAGGGCTGTGGTGGTAGTTTTAAATGGAGAAATTAGATTGGGGTTTTCTTTTAACTTTAATAATGACAGCAATTTATTTTGCATCTGCAAATCAAACTCTACTAGTTACTATCTGAATGTATTGCCACAGTTGCCCGAAGAAGTAATTTCTCCATTTTAATGTGGATGAGGACACTGAAGCCCAGATGAAATAATTTACCTGGAGGTGACACCAGCTGTTAATAAAGGGACCAGCATGTGTACCTGATTTTTCTTATTTCAAAACCCATGTTTTTAATACTACACCGCTTCTCTATTAAATGTATGAAATTCATTTGACATTCTATAACTTTTATTCAAAGATTTTTATATTATTACCATTTAGCAATTTCAGTTCCATTCTGTCATCTAGATCAGAGATGTTTCTCAAATCTGTCCCAGTGTAGGGTAGTACCAAATGAAGAAAACATCCACAGAAAAAAGTAAATGATATCCCCTTTAAAAACAAAACTTTCCTCTTCTCAAAATGATCTGTATGAAACTGCTGTCATGATTTGTGTCAAAGTCCTAGATCATTATTAACTGACCAGTAACCTAATAGAGAAATTTTCCCTGGTCTTATACAGTTACTGCTAGGTTTAGCAGTGGCCTGTAGCTAAGTTACGAACTTCACTAGGGGAAGGGGAATGGGAGAGCAAAAAGAAGTGGGTGTCACAGTGGGTTAGAGCAGATCTTATATTTTCCTCCAAATAGGATAGCTGCATCAGTAGTAGAGCACAAGGACTGTTTTTTGTAAACTCCTAAGTTGGTAATCAGTCACTTTATATCATGGCAGAGAAAAAAATTTAAATGGTTTGTATTCCTCAGTAAAGTTCAACAAACTATGGCTCCTTTAAAATCAATATTATATTGATAGAGAAAAGCTTCATTATCTGGCAGAAAAAGCTAGAATCCATTTAAAAATACCTCAAGATAAGAACAGACAAGGAGAAACTCAGTTCTTCCTTTAAGTACTACTTCATACATTGAAGGTAGATTAGGCTTTACAATGTTACGTAAATACTTACTTCTAACACTTAAGTGATAACATTGTTTTGTTCTATGGATTGTCATCTTAGTACTTCTAAATATTAAGGACTGTAGCTTTATTTTTCTTAGGGACTTTTCTGTATGATGTCAAATGCAGTTTACACCTTCAGATTAATTTGGCATTTTTTTCTGGGTATATAGGTTTCTAAATAGGGATAAGGCCTTGAGTTGCTTAAACTCCCTTTAATAACCATAGAAAGATTTTTCTGTCAGATCTTTCTTTTTCTTCATACTTTCTTTTTTCCTCCCAACTTTAAGCACAGCTACATAATAGGTGTTGGTTTATTTTTTCTCCTCATGGAATCATGGGTAGTTTCATTGCAGCTCATCTCTTTCTGTTTGTTTCGTATAGGGCTGATAGTTCAGGATCATTCAGACCCCATGTTCAGTTCATATGCCTATAAGTCCCACTACCTACTGAATGAATCAAATCGTGCAGAGTTGATGAAATTACCTATGATTCCTTCTTCGTCAGCTTCCAAAAAGAAATGTGAGAAAGGTAAAAATCAAAATAGTTTATCTCTTGCTTTTATTTTTGCATTTCCTATTTTTTTTTCTTTTTAAATGAAGGGGGGGAAATGTATGCTTGTCAAGCACCATCTGTTGCTTTCAGTAAATTCTACCTTGGTGGTTGTGACTATCTTCATATGGCTGCAAATTATTAAAAAGGGCTTAAAATAATTCCATTTATTACAAATTTTTACTTACTCTTCTCCTTGAATAAATTTTCACACATTTCATATACTTAAGGGTTGTTAAAATTGAAAGACTAGGGTTTTGCTTAATTCAGAGGTATATTCTAAGAACTCTTTCTCTTTTGTCTGATGTAGAACTACCTTTCATGTTAGAATATAGAATATAATGGACACAGTGTAATTTGTCACTAACTCTCCACTAAGTAACAAGATTATTAAATAGAGGGATACCAAGATACTATTACTTAAAGATTTGGTTTTAGAATACCTTCTATCATTTTGTTTCTTAACTGTTTTTGTTAAGATGCTGTGAAAACTAGTTGCCCTACTCTTAGGATCCGTTAGTGGGCAGCTGGGGAGGATACCCTCATAGAGATATCGAAAGGCAGCCCAGCTGAGCTAATGAACTGCTTGTGGATGATCTGTCCACTGAGAATCAGGAGCCCAGTGGATATTTATATTCTTCCAGTTAATTGAGCCTGAGGAAGAAACTCTTATCTGGTGCTTAGTTTCACATAGCATACATGTAATAAAAGTAAAAAGTGGCTTAACAAGAATGTATTATTTGGGAAGTTACTATCTCAGCGGGTAAAATAAACTGCAAAGTGAAAGCCTTTTCCTGTATACATTTGCATTATGATCTGGGAGCCAGTTTCAGATTCTTTAAAGAAAAATTAATTCATGCCTAATATACTGGGTACATTGAAAATGGGCTGGGGGCTTTTTCTTTTGTGTTGCCTGCTTGATGTATCTTTGCTCTATCAGAATTCTTAAGTGGCAACCAATAACTAAAAGAAAAATATAACCAAGAAGCTGGTTAGAATCTGGAAAAGTAGGTTGGAGAGGTATTAGGTGTTTTGTTTGTTTGTTTTCCATTGAAGTTACAGTATGTCACTTACTGCTGACACCACCTACTTCCAAAACAAAGATGGGCATTGGTCTGACTTACTCCATAATGCAATAAAATCCAACTACCCAGGGCATTTTAGGAAATGCCTTATTTTCCTGCTGGTGACTTTAAAATTCTGTTAATTCAGTTGTTGCTTACTTTGTTTTCAGTACTCAGTATTGCCCTTGATATAAATTGAAATTATTTTGAGCCCTGTGTTTGCTTAGGCTGAACTGTATCTTCTCTTTGCACCCTAAAGCAGTTTCCTTGCATAGCACCAAGGTGGATTGTTCATATATTTATTTTTCTATTTCCCTTGTGTATTTTTTTGTCAAAAAATCGTGATGATTTTCACTGATGAGTCTCAGTCTGTATTTCCTCTGAAATAAGACTTAAAATGCAGGACTATTTTATAATGTTAAAAATGGCTAGTCTGACTTTTCCACATTAGCTCTAATAATCACATGCCCTCTAAAAGTTATTTGCAAAGGCTTTTCTCCCTATTGGTCATTTTTTTCTGTTGGAAAAAAAAGGATTATCTCACTTTGTTTAAATTTACAGAAGAATTCCTTACCTAGTCGAAGGGCACTCAGCTAGTCGGTAGGTTGGAGAATTGGAACCATTAATCCGTACTGAGATTTGCAGACAGAGGGAAAAATCCCAATGATTGAAGTAAAAGCTTTTAAGCAGAGGAAATATAGTAATTTAATTCATCACTGATTATATATGGATTTTCTTTTTGTTTTTATGTTAATCAGTTAGAAGTTTGAAAAAGTCTACAGTAATACAAGATTTTCTGGAAAATTGATAGCAAATCCTCAAAAGGTTGGAGCATGTGATTTGATAAAGTTGTATAGAGGGCTCCTAACCTTTAGCTTATGAGACTTCAAATCTTAGTGAACTTGTGGGTTTTCGATGTAATTTTCCAGTGGGAAGACAATTTTTTTTTTTTTTTGCGTAGATGTCTTTATCATATTTCATCTTCAGTGGTTAACATCCTTCTTTGTCACTTGTTGAAATACCTATTACAAATACCTAATTTCCCTCCTACCCCTGCACCACCACCAAATCTCTTTCTTTTCTTTGCATTTAGTAATATTATTTCGTTTTGTTTCCCACACCTGTTTTGGTCTTAATCCAGAGATCATTTTGTGTATTTAGAAGGAGAGGGTTTTGCTAGGGAAGTTGGAGGGATCTCCTCACGTGTGGTACTTCATTCTACACTGCTGTTTACCGAATTTTATGCTATAAAGCAGTGGTTTTCAATATGAAGTTAGAAAAGACTTAGGTAAACAAAACTTTTGAACTATGCCTAATATTTCAGAAAATCTAACAGAATCACACATTTATGCAAACTAAGGCTGCATGAGTTTCTTTCTATTTGGCTATGATTTAAACAATTCAGTGTGATAATGCTAGTTTTGTTACCGGATTCAGAAGCTCAGATCGGTAGTTCTATATTTCTTTAGTTCATAAAAACAGGAAAAATATTACTTTTAAAATGCAGGGATTCATGTTTTATTTTTGGTTGATAAAATATTTGAAAACATACAGGTCCGTGAGGGAAGGGAAGGGGACCCTCGGTGAGGAAAAAGTTGCAAACCACTGCTCTATAGCCTTTTTGGTGTTGTTTATCTTCCCTGAAGAGGTGGTGATGTATGTCCTCACCAGCTTGAGCAAGTGCCGTCCTTTTGCTTTTTTTGTGTTCTTTTATGGGAAGAAAAAAGTGCTGATCAATCTGTTGCCTATTTTCATTCTTGCTAATTTTGTAATAAAGGGATACAGCTGACTGTGGCACTGGATTAAAATACAGAGATGGCCATTGCTTGCTTTCTTAGCTCTCAAGGAGAAAAGAAAGTGAGCTGCTACATATTTCTTTGAAAATCTGTTCTCAGATCTACTCTGTCTAAAGATTTCATGCACTTATTTTGTTATATGTTAAGAGAGTTAGCTTCCTGCTAAGCTGACATCTCAGTAGCCCACATTTTACAGGGGCAAGGAATGTAGTAATGTTTCTCTTACTATTCAAAAGCTGAGTTTGCGCCTGCTGAAACCTTGAAAAGGGAAGAAGCTAAATATGTTTATTTGCTTTCTATTTTAATCCATTGCCATATATATATGATTCCATCCCTTTGTTAATTTCCCCCAATTTTAATCAAACTTAATGCACTTAAAAGATAACTCTCTCCTTTCTATTTCTTTTTCTCTTTGCTCTTTTCTCAGTTATTAAGACTGTTTATTTGTTTCAAGGTGGAAGATTGCTCTGCTGTGAATCGTGCCCAGCTTCCTTCCACCCGGAATGCCTGAGCATAGAAATGCCCGAAGGCTGCTGGAATTGTAATGACTGTAGAGCTGGCAAGAAGCTACATTACAAGCAGATTGTTTGGGTCAAATTGGGAAATTACAGGCAAGTTTTCCCAAGGACAAAGAGGAAGTATTCAATTATTGTTCAGACCTAGGTTCATAATCTATATACAAACAGGCTAGGAGATAGCTAGAACAGTAGAGCTACAGAGAGAGGGTGGGGGGGAACGAGAACACATATTTTGAGTTTGGGGTTTTAGAGGTTTGGGAAGTTTAGTTGTGACTTTTCTTTTAATTAGTTGGTTGACCTTTGTTTTTAAGTTCCAAAAGTTATTTTATAGCAATGAACTATATAGTACTAGATTTTGGAATAAAAGGCCTTATGTGGCTAATAGGGAAAATGTTTTCTTTTTGCCCTAATTAGATTTATATTGACTTGTGATTGCTAATAAAACCGAGAGTTTTTTCCTGGCCAAAATGGTTCTCTCTGCTCTTAAGTCTGGTCCATTTTAGGTCAAGCTAGAAGCTCTAAACGGCAAAGAGTGCTTTTTAGGATTTAAAGAAATTGTTTCATGAAGAGCCTTTAATTTGTTTTTGTTTATTTTATTTCATTTATTTATTTTTAGAGAGAGGGAAAGGGAGGATGAAAGAGAGGGAGAGAAACATCAGTTGGTTGCCTCTTGCACGCCCCCAGCTGGGTACCTGGCCCGCAACCCCGGCACGTGCCCTGACAGGAAACTGCACCGGTGCCTTTCGGTTCCCCAGCCGGCACTCAGTCCACTGAGCCACAGCAGCCAGGGCTGAGAGCCTTTAGTTCTTAAGGGAATGAGTAAGAAGTATGTGTGCTTACTATTATTTGAATAAAACTTTGTCCTTTTAAGAAACCTGTTTTTTAACAAGCCTTTGTAAACAGGAATAGTGATGTATTTTAAAAATTCTACATTCTGCATTTTGAGGCATATGTTTATCATTTTGCTAAGAAAATAAATATTATTCAAGAGAACACAGTGGAATTCTGCTTTTCAGTTAGAATCCTAGGTAAAATATATACTATAGAATTTCAAACATACTGTAATTTATGCATATTTTTCAAGGGCTGTGTTGTTTTCTCTGTGTTTTAAATATGCTGCTTGCTTACCTTTTTAACTTTAAAAACTGTTTTTCTCTTTTTTAACATTTTATTGATTATGATATTACAGTTGTCCCAATTTTTCCCTTTACACCCCTCTGCCCTGCTACCCCCATTCCCTCCAGTATCCCCGCCTTAGTTCGTGTCCATGGGTCATGCACATAAGTTCTTTGGCTTCTCCATGTCCTATACTGTTCTTAACATCCTCCTGTCTATTTTGTAGCTACCGGTTATGCTTTTTAATCCCTGCACCTTCTCCTCCATTCTCCCCCTTCCCTCTCCCAGCTGATTATCCTCCAAAGAATCTCCATATCTATGATTCTGTTTCTGTTCTGCTTGTTTGCTTAGTTTGTTTTTTAGATTCAGTTGTTGATAGTTGTGAATTTATTGCCATTTTAATGCTCATACTTTGGTCTTCTTTTTCTTATATAATTCCCTTTAACATTTCATATAATAATAATAGCTTGGTGATGATGAACTCCTTTAGCTTTGCCTTATCTGGGAAACACTTTATCTGCCCTTCCATTCTAAATGACAGCTTTGCTGGACAGAGTCATCTGGGTTGTAGGTCCTTGCTTTTTCATCACTTTGAATGCTTCTTGCCCGGCCCTTCTTGCCTGCAAAGTTTCTTTTGAGAAATCAGCTAACAGTTTTATGGGAACTCTTTTGTAGGTAACTCTGCTTTTCTCTTGCAGCTTTTAAGATTCCGTCTTTGTCTTTAACCTTTGGCATTTTAATTATGATGTATGTTTTGCTGTGGTCCTCTTTGGGTCCATCTTGTTAGGGACTCTGTGCTTCCTGAACTTGAATGTTTACTTCCTTCACCAAATTAGGGATCTGTTCGTTCATTATTTTTTGAAATAAGTTTTTGATTTCTTGCTTTTCCTTTCTCCTTCTGGTACCCTTATGATTTGGATGTTGGTATATTTGAAGATGTTCCAGAGGCTCCTTAGCCTATCCTCATTTTTTTAAAAATTATTTGTTGTTCTTGGTCTTCTTATTCAATGTTTCTTTCTTCCTTATGTTCCAAATTGTTGATTTGATTCTTGGCTTCATTCCTTCCACTGTTGATTCCCCGTAGATTTTCTTTTATTTCACCTAGTGTAACCTTCATTTCTACCTGTGCCTTTTTTATGCCATAAAAGTACCCAGTGAGTTCTTTGAGCATCCTGATAACCAGTGTTTTGAACTCTGCATGTAATAGGTTGCTTATCTTCATTTCATTTAGTTCTTTTTCTGGAGCTTTGTTCTGTTCTTTCATTTGGGCCATATTTCTTTGTCTCCTCATTTTGGCCACCTCCGTGTCTTTGTTTCTGTGTATTAGGTTGAGCTGCTTTGACTCCCTGTCTCAGTAGCATGACCCATCTGGATGAATGTGGCTTCTTTAAATCCTTGGTTGTCAGACTTCCATAGAACTTGACTTTCTGACATTTCTGGGTGATATTTGTTTTGTAGTGTAGTTGTAATTTTTGCTGTGGTTGTGCAAGGAGGCAAGGTATTTTTACCTATGCCTTCATCTTGACTAGAAATCAAAACTTTTGTTTGTTTGTTTTTTAGTTGACATAATTGGCATTGAGTTCAAGAAGGAACCCCACCCATTTTTTTTCAACATATTACAGGAAATCTCCAAGTCCTAAAAAAGAAAAAAATGACAATTTAAATGCATAAACAATTTTGTACTGTATGGCAAATGATATTACAAAGTTTTGAAAAGCAAATGTCAAACCTGTGGAATGTGTTTGCTTTTCTTCTTTCAATAAGAAAAGACAAACAGCTTACGTAGAAAAAAAGGGACAAAGAAGAGAAAGAGCCAGTTTGCAAAAGAATAGTAAATAGAAAATAAACATGTAAAAAATGCCAGCTTCTCTAACAAAATGTTCATTAAAAACAAAGAGTGTTTCCCCCGCCTAACTAACAGATTGGCAACGATGTGAAAGGGCAGTAGCCTTCCAGCCGGGGAAGCCAAGGGGAACAGTGCTCCCTGTGAGGCGGGCTGGGGGTCACATATTAAAATTGTAACTGTGTGTATTCCTTGACCTAGCACTTCCCTTTCAAGAAACTTATCTTAGGAAAACATATTGGACAAGCATGCAAAAAATGTATTTTGGGGGGCGTTCATTTTGCTATTATTTGAAATAACCCAAATGCTCAGGCCATAGGGGATTTGTCAAATAAATTATAGTATATTCATATTGTAGAGTATCTTGAAGCCAATAAAAGAATAATGCAGGTCTGTATAGTAACATGAGAAGATACCCACGATATAGAGTTGAATTTAGAAAGCATGTTAAACAGTATATACATTATCTTTCCATGTATTTATACAATTCTTAAAAATTATAGGTCTAGGTATAATATGATTTTACTACCTGAAAAGAAATTTATCTAATGTTAATAGTCTGAGGCACAAGATTACAAAGAAAGGCTTTTTCAGTTTTTCTCTTCTACATTTGTGCATTGTTTTATTTTTAAAAGAAACACACTGCTTTTATAATTAAAAATATATATCTTTTGGGGTAAGGAAAGGTATGGGTTTGACAATTAATAGATAAGACATTTCTGGATAAGAAATATCTAAAGCAGTGTAAGAAACCTTTAGCTCTTCAAATAAATTTCAGAATATTTTCCTTTTATTTAATTTGGGGGGGTAGCTATAGTTGGCATAACATTATTTTCAGGTGTACTACATAATGATTCAATATTTTGAATGTAGTATTACAAAAGGATCACCACAATAAGCCTAGTTAACATTCATCACCATACATAGTTACAATTTTCTTTTCTTGTGATGACAATTTTTAAGATCTACTCTCTTAGCAACTTCTAAATATATAGTACAGTATAGTCACCATGCTGTACATTACATATTTCCTTTTTTAAAAAGTTGTGAATGTGAAAATATCTTTGCCTTAACTTAAATACTTAAATTTTAATCACGTGGCATTTTATTTTTTATTTTTTAGATTTTATTTCTTTATTTTTAGGGAGGGAGAAAGAGAGAGAGAGAGAAACATCCCCCAGCTGGGGACCTAACCCGCAACACAGGCTTGTGGCCTAACCAGGAATTGAACTGGCGACCTTTCAGGTTGTGGGAAGATGCCCATCCCACTGAGCCACATTAGTCAGGGCTTACATAGCATTTTAAAGAAGCCCAAAGCAGTGCTCCAGTTCATAGCCCAGTGGAATTTTATGTGCTGGTCAGATTCCTCTTGTATATTCTGCAAAAACCTACATCCATGAACTAATTTTAGTGTATCCAGTCAGACCCAGCTGGGCCATATGAAGTTGTTTCTTTTCAATAACTAGTTGCTCCAATGTGGAGCTTCCTGGGACTCTGAGGATCTGGAACAACCCATGGGAGAAAGTGTGCCTCTTCCTGACACTGTGGATGCAGTAGTCATGTACATACTTCCTCCCCTAAGAGGATTTGGAAGTAACCATTTCCTCACCCATTGTGAGGGGAAGCCAATCACTGATCGCACAAAATGATGTTTTGTTTTATTTGAATAATTTGAGGGGGGACTCTTACCCGCATTTGTCATTAGTTCTTAGATGGACAGCAGGGCACCTTTTAGATGAAGCACATTCAAGTTCTGCTCTGACTCTGGGAGTACAACCGCACTATCATTTATATTCTAATAACATAGTTATTCATTAAGTAAATGATTTTATTAGGCACTTATAAAATAAGTGACTGAAAAAAATTAACTTTTTGTATATTTACTGTTCATATTGATGATTTTACATACTTCAAAAGCTTCCCCTTTCAGTTTCTGACTTGCCCCGTTGCGGGGAATTATCACATGTGCCTCGCAGATGGTTTCGGGTAGTGATTACAATGCTATTCAGTCCTCACAGCATGAAGCAGTTATACTTCATTCTGCTCCACAGTCCATCTTTGTTATGATACAAGATGAATTCAGTTCTGAAATACATACCGATTTAAACCTAGTACATTTGACAAAAAAAAAAAACACCTTGAATGATTAGAGTCAGCAAATGCTAATTTAAATGGGCGTGGTTTTTCCTTAACATACATCTACTTATTCTCAAATGAGTTCCTCGACTACTAGAAATAAACTTTTACACTTTGAAGGACAATGTTGGCTATAAGAATGCCAAGTTTAGAGGAAAGCATGAGTTTTCTAGGATAGAAATTTGCTTTGGAATGATATTGTAAATTCTCATTTTTTTTAAAGTATATTTTATTGATTATGCTATTATAGTTGTCCCATTTTTTTCTCCCCTTTATCCCCTCCACCCTGCACCTCCCTTCCCACTAGCACACCCACCCCTTTAGTTCATGTCCTGTGTTGTACATATAAGTTCTTTGGCGTCTCCATTTCCTGTACTATTCTTAACCTCCCCGTGTCTATTTTGTACCTACCATTTATGCTTCTTATTCCCTGTACCTTTTCTCCCTTTCTCCCCACTCCCCACTGATAACCCTCCATGTGCTCTCCATTTCTGTGATTCTGTTCCTGTTCTAGTTGTTTGCTTAGTCTATTTTTGTTCTGGGTTCGTTTGTTTGTATGTTTAGGTTCAGTTGCTGATAGTTATGAGTTTGTCTTTTTACTCTTCATAGTTTTGATCTTCTTTTTCTTAAATAAGTCCCTTTAACATTTCATATAATAAGGGCTTGGTGTTGATGAACTCCTTTAACTTGACCTTATCTGGGAAGCACTTTATCTGCCCTTCCAGTCTAAATGATAGAGTTATCTTGGATGTAGGTCCTTGCCTTTCATGACTTTTGAATACTTCTTTCCAGCCCCTTCTTGCTTGTAAGGTTTCTTTTGAGAAATCAGTTGATAGTCTTATGGGAACTCCTTTGTAGATAACTGTCTCCTTTTCTCTTGCTACTTTTAAGATTCTCTCCTTATCTTTAACCTTGGATAATGTGATTATGATGTGCCTTGATGTGTGCTTCCTCGGATCCAACTTCTTTGGGACTCTAGGCTTCCTGGACTTCCTGGAAGTCTATTTCCTTTGCCAGATTGGGGAAGTTCTCCTTCATTATTTCTTCAAATAAGTTTTCAATATCTTGCTCTTCCCTGTCTGCTTCTGACACCCCTATGATTCAGATGTTGGAACATTTAAAGTTGTCCCAGAGATTCCTAAGCCTCTCCTCATGTGTTCGAATTCTTGTTTCTTCATTCCATTCTGGTTGAATGTTTATTTCTTCCGTCTGTTCCAAATCATTGATTTAAGTCCCAGCTTCCTTCCCTTCACTGTTGATTCCGTGTGTATTTTTCTTTATTTCACTTTGCATAGCCTTCACTGTTTCCTCTATTTTGCGGCCATACTCAACCATTTCTGTGAGCATCCAGATTACCAGTGTTTTGAACTCTTCATCTGATAGGTTGACTATCTCTTCATCGCTTAGTTCTGGTTTTGGAAGTTTGATCTGTTGTTTCCTTTGGGCCATATTTTTTTAACTCTGGCACACCTGTTATATTGTAAGTGGCAGAACCTTAGGTATTTGCCAGGGCAGGGCAACCCACGTGGTGTTTTGTGGTGCCGTATGTGGGGGAGGGGTCTGAGAGGGAACAATACTGCTTAGTTAGTCACTTTCCCCTTTACCTGCCAGCAAGTTGGGCCCTTTTGGTACTGGTTCCTGGGTGGGTCGGTGGGTTTGTGTATGTTCTAGGACCCTGAGGGCCCCTCCAATGAACTCTACTGTGAGGCTGGGAGTTTCTCCTGATTGCTCAACCCCCACAACCAGAGATTTTTACAGCCAGAGGTTTTGAGACCTTCTTTTCCCATGCTGGAACCCTGGGTTACACAGTCTGTCTCGTTCCCCTGTTGTTCCTCCCAGTTTATCTGCTCACAAATGTGGGACCACCAGCTGCCGTCTCGCCCGCCCAGTCCTCCAGCCACCACCTTGCCGAGTCCCCTTCCCTGGCCTCCCATCTCCATCTCCACCCCTCCTAACAGTCTGGATGAATGTTTCTTCTTTAGCTCCTTGGTTATTAGATTTCCATACAGTTCGATTTTCTGGCAGTTCTGGTTGTTTTCTGTTTTTAAATTATTTGTTGCCCTTCTTTGGGTTGCGTGAGGAGACAAAGTATATCTTCCTATACCTCCATCTTGGCCGAAAGTCCAAGTCCTGGTAAATTCTAATTAAGGTGGGTAGTAGGTTCATTAGTATTTTATTGTTATGCTTTATAACTTATATTTTCATGATATATCAATGTATTCTTTTATAAGTATCAAATATTAATTTTTTAAAGAAAGAAACTGGATGTTTAGGGCCTAGCTTGTTTAGTTTATGTTCACTATTTCATTAATAAATTTATTAATCAGTATGTTTTTAAATGATGTGTGGTTTGAGCAAGATTAAAGATAAACAAGGTAAAAAAAAGATAAACAAGGTATTTTTGTGTCCTTAGAAAATCTGCAAAGTACAAAACCTTTTTTCCCCTCCTGTGAGCCGTGTAAAGAGCAGTGTGATTTTCATTTTCTTGATCTCAGATTGTTTTTGTTTCTAGGTGGTGGCCAGCAGAGATCTGCAGTCCCAGGTCTGTGCCTCTCAACATCCAGGGCCTCAAGCATGACTTGGGGGACTTCCCTGTGTTCTTCTTTGGTTCTCATGACTACTATTGGGTACACCAGGGCAGAGTGTTCCCTTATGTTGAAGGAGACAAAAGCTTTGCTGAGGGACAGACAAGTATCAACAAGACCTTCAAAAAAGGTAAGTTGGATGATGTTCACAGTGGCTCAAAACTAAGACTCCAATGTTGATTTCTCAAGATCTTCCAACTTGCATATGGCATGTTTCTGGTGGTAGAGAGTTTTCACCAGGCTTTATGATCCAGCATCCATAAGTTTGTAACCCCGTTAGACACGTACCCAGAATCTAATCAATTAGAAAATACATTTTCAGGATAGTAGACTCTGCTGTGTATGTGAAAGGAGTTTCTTCAGTGATCTTTGTGCAGACAGGGATTTTTCTGAAACTAGTTTTCTTAATCACGTGACGCTCCTTTACCACAAGAGAGCAGTGCAACTTCCCATGAAGAGCCTTACAAGTGTTTCTGCAACAGGTTACCAGGCAGTTTGGCCTTCTGGGTAAGAGTAAAATGAACTTAAATCTAGTGTGAGGTAAAAAGCTTCTTTCGGGCTAATTTGGAAGCCTCTGGCCCCAAAGTGGGACCAGAGTGGGACCTATCTCTGAGGCAGCAGTTCTCACAGAGCCGCCTTCAGCCAGAAGTGAGTCATATCCTATTTCAGTGTCACTCTACCCTGGTGGTAAGCGGTTATTTCCAGAATATGATTTTAAAAAGAAAACCTCTGACCGGATTCAGTGCATTAGGAAGGCAGTGTAAAACTACTTTTCTAACGGTTTTGTTTGTTTTTTTGGCATTTACATACTTTGTTTGGTCTTATTGGAAGCTCTGGAAGAAGCTGCAAAACGTTTCCAGGAATTGAAAGCACAAAGAGAAAGTAAAGAAGCACTAGAGATTGAAAAAAACTCACGAAAACCTCCTCCTTACAAACACATCAAAGTGAGTCTTTACTCATGAAAACACTGGTATTTGACAGGCAGGATGAGATGCAGTGCTCTCTTAGTAGTTAAAAGGCCCTTTGTGACTTGTGAAAACTTTTGCTAATTAGCACCCAATCTTCCGTAAAATAAACAGAGCCTTTTTTGGAAGCGTCCAAGTGAGATGGGAGCTGGGAGCCAAAGTGAGATGGGAGCTGGGAGCGGGAG
This sequence comes from Mormoops blainvillei, assembly GCA_004026545.1. NCBI lineage: Eukaryota > Metazoa > Chordata > Mammalia > Chiroptera > Mormoopidae > Mormoops > Mormoops blainvillei. Next base: position 46,528 of record PVJD01006472.1, on the reverse strand, counting down.
CAGCAGCCGTGAGCTGAGAGGATGAGGTCTTTGATGAGCCCCTCTGGCGCCTGGGAGCCACGTGTTTGACGGGATAGTCTGTGCCTGCTCCACCAGGTTATCCTGCAACCAAATGAGAATAAAGATAGTTGCTCCTTTTGTCCAGACAGCCCCCACTTGTTTTCAGTTATGAAATTTCCATCAACTCGTAGAAGGAGAAATATACAGGACAGAGAAGTGAGAATTCACATCAGTTTTTGATATTTTTGTCAGCTAAGGAGAGACCGTTGTTATTCTTAGGGTTATTCATGGGGAGATCACAATGAAGAGAAAGAGCCTTTCTCAGTCACACTGCAAGGCTATAGCAGAGCCAAGAACAGCGTGGGTGTTTCTGATGTTCCTGTTTAAGTTCCTCCTTCTCATTTGTGATTTTGTTCTCTAGGCCAACAAAGTAATAGGGAAGGTACAGATCCAGGTTGCGGACCTGTCAGAGATCCCACGCTGTAACTGCAAGCCCGCTGATGAGAACCCTTGCGGCCTGGACTCAGAGTGCCTGAACCGAATGTTGCAGTATGAGTGTCACCCGCAGGTGTGCCCCGCTGGAGATCGCTGCCAGAACCAGTGCTTTACAAAGAGGCTCTACCCTGATGCAGAAATCATCAAAACAGAGCGAAGAGGCTGGGGCCTCAGGACCAAAAGGAGCATTAAGAAGGTAGCATGGGAGGGGGCCCCGAGATGTGGAATAGACCAGGACCTGTGCCTCTTATAGATACTTCAGCAGGGATAAAATATATATAGGGACTGCCTCGGCTGGTGTGGCTCCATGGATTGAATGCTGGCCTGTGAACCAAAGGGTTAGTGGTTCGATTCCCAATCGGGGCATATGCCTGGGTTGCGGACCAAATCCCCAGTAAGGGGCATGCAAGAAGCAACCACACATTTATGTTTCTCTTCCTCTCTTCCTCCCTCCCTTCCCCTCTCTCTAAAAATAAATAAATAAAATCTTTAAAAAATATATGTAAGGGGGAGGGAGGGGGGCTTGTGGCAGAATCCTGAAACTTCCCAAATTGAGAGTTTGGCACTTCAGAAGCAAAGAAGAAGCTGTAGTAAGTGGTAGTAATAAAATGCACATAAACTTTGGTTGTCTTATGATTACTCATAAAAAGGAGAAGGAACATTGGTCATTTTCTGTTTGAAGTATTTTTTACTTATTAAGCAAAATATATTTAAAAGACCTAGTAAAGGCAAAATAGTAAAATTAAAAACGTACTGGGATAGAAACTAGCAAACCCAGGACTTTGCTCCAGCATCATAGCTTAGTAGCCGTGAAACCGTGTCCAAGTCAGTCACCTCCCTGAGCCTCAGTTTCCTCACCTCTAATATAGAGTGATCCCTGCCCTACACATTTACGGGTTGTCGCTAGTCTCAAATTAGATTATATGTACAAAAGCAACTGGAGTAAGTTGAGTCCTTTGAGGCAGTTTTTCAAAGCAGTCTCTTTGTTTAACACAAGGAATGTGTGTCCATTGCAGAAAAAATTTTAAATGCATGTATCTCAAAGAAGAAAAATGAAAATTACCAGTATATCCTACTATTCAAACAGTGGCTCTGAAACTTTAGAGAACCTGTGAATCTTCTGGGGTCCTTGTTGGAAAACAGTGTCACACTGTCTTATCTGACAGTATAATCTGCCTTTTGTAACCAGCCCTCCCCTTCCTCTCTGGCGCCCCTCCCCGCTCCTTGCCTAGTGTTGATGTATAGAACTTATACTCTTGACATATTTCTACCTTTTAAAAAAATCACCTTTGTGATTTAAAAAATACCATACAATGTAGTAAACAAAACTAGTAAAAAAAAGATATAGAGGGAAATTCTTTCTTCTTCCCTTCAATTCTAGGTCTCACCAGAGATAGATATTGTTAATAGATTGGTATGTAGCCTTTTAGAACTTTTTCTGTGCAGCTCTAAACATTAACACATATATAAATACATATTCATATATTCTGTATTTATAGGGGTTTTTAAATAATAAGATCATACATATTTTCCCACTTAATATATCATAAATATATCTTTATAGTGGCACATAGAGATTTTACCTCATTCTTTTTAACAGTCTCACTGCATTCAATAGTAAAATGTACCAAATTACATACCATAATTTTATAACCTACTTTCCAATAAATTTATATATGTATATTTTAAAGTTCTGTAGTGAACTTTTTTTTTAAGATTTTATTTATTTTTAGAGGGGGGTGGGGAAAGGAGGGAGAAAGAGAGGGAAAGAAACATCATTGTGAAAGAGAAACATTAATCAGTTGCCTCTCGTGCGCACCCCAACTGGAGGACCGAACCTGCAGCGCAGGCACAGGCCCTGACCGGGCCTTGAACCGAGACCTTTCACTTTGAGGGACGCTGCCCAACCAACTGAGCCACACTGGTCGGGGCTGTAGTGAGCATTCTTGGTCATCTACATGCACCTGTTTCTATAGGTTAGGTTGCTTGAGAAGAAACTCATTTATTCAGCATGTACTTGTTAAGCTTCTTCTGGGTGCCAGGTACTATTCTAGACTTAGAAAAACAGAAATGAATAAGACATGTTTGTGGGTCTGCTGCAGACAGGTAGTGAACAGAGAGCTAATGCTGAGTACCACCAAATGCTGGAGAGGAAATTAAAGCTGTCAGAGGACATAGCTGGTGACAGGGATTGCTACTTTAAATTGACGGGGTAAGGAAGGACTGAGGTGACGTTGGAGCTGAATGTGTGAGTGAGAAGGTCAGGAGACCCATTGAGGAGAGCGTTTGAGATGGAGTAAAGAACAAGCACAAAGGCTTGAGCATGCTCCAGGGACAGCAAGAACGCTCGTGTGTCTGGGGAGAGTGACGAGGAGAGCAGTGGCAGTCAGGGGACAAGGAGGGAGGCGTTTGTCAGGTCTAGATCCTAGGGGCCTTACAGACCACAGGATGGGAAATTTCTGGAGCATATTAGTAGGCAGGGACTTGATGTATTCATTTTGTGTTGCTGCATAACAGTATTACCACAAACTTGGCGACTTGAAGTGTAATACACGTTATCACGCAGTGCCTGGAGGTCGGGGGTCAGGGGTCAGGAGTCAGTCCGGGCAGCGCTCAGCTGGGTCTACTCACAAGGCTGCATTCGGGGGTCTGCCAGTGCTGGGGCCTCATTCGTGGGCCTCAGCTAGGGAAGGGTCTGTTTCCCTGCCTGCTCGGCTCTTGGCAGAATTCTGCTCCTTACAGCTGTAGGTCTGAGAGCTGTGGGTGGTTTTGGTTTCACCTGTTGTTATTATTTTGTTGTCCTTAGCTTCAAGAGGCCACCTGCAATTCCTTGACAAATGGGGTTCCCCAGCATGGCTCTTTGCTTCCTTACAGCCAACAAGAGGGAAAGACACTCCAGCAAGATGTGTGCTGAAGTCATAATTTAACACTCTCATAACCCTACATGTCCTGTCACCCCTGTCATACTCTATTGCAAGTCACAGGTCCTGCTCGCTCAAGGGGAGAGGATCACACAGCCATGTGAATACCAGGAGTCAGGGATCCTGGGGCGCCACCTTCGGAGTCAGTCTGCCATACTTGGGTTTCAAAAGAATAACTTTGGGCTGTAGTATGGAGAATTTATGGTAATAGGGAAAGTGATAAACAGGGGACCATTAGAACCCAGGAGAGAAACAGTGGTGGCATAGACTACAAGGCTTGTAGTTGAGCAGGAGAGAAGAGGTTGGATTCTTGATGTTTTGAAGGTAGAACCAGTAGGATTTGCTAATGCATTGGATGTGTGGATTGGGTTGCTTGGTCAAAGGCCTTCTGCATGTAAATGTTGTTATATGATACAAAATTTGTAGTGTTACTTTAGTGCCATGCGTGTCATGCATACAAATCTTTGCCTATGATTTCAGGGGGATGTTTGTAGCCATCCCCCTGAAATGGGGATTCTGAAAACTGTCTAGTTTAATATCTTGTTAACACCTTTTAATAGCAATTGCATTTATTCTGCAGTGTATTCTAATTTATTTAATAATGATATGCAGTCGACTCAAACACCACAGAGGTTAGGGATGCTGACCCCTCACACAATCGGAAATCCACATGTACCTTTTGACTCCCCAAACCTTGTTGGTTCCTGGACCCCCCGCAGACACCAAACTCTGAGGATATCCACGCGCCCCAAGTAAAGTGGTGCACGTGGGTGCCTACAGTCAGCCCCAAGCCGGGCCCTGCCGGCCGCGGGCGGGGACGGCACAGGTGCATATTCACAAACTCCCCGTGTTAGTGGGCCCGCGCAGTCCGAACTTGCGCTGTTCAAGAGTCAAGTGTCATCAACAGAAAGGAAAACACGATTAGGGTTATTCTGCCCTTTACCATTTGAGGAATTACTAATGTAAGACAGTTGACCTTTTACAACATATACAGTAGCTGAAAAGCATAATCATAAAGACTGTAGCAACATGGAGAAGATTTTTGTTATATTTAGGGGACGGGAGCCAAAGAAGAAATGGAAGGTACACAGTCAGTGCCCTTCTTTTCACACTTAAATTCCTGAAAATGTGTGCCGGAGTCAGACGGGGCACCTCCTATTGCAAAGTGGTCTTCCTTAGAAATTAAAAAATATGTATAATATACCGAGTTATATCCTGTCTTTTTGCCACACTTTTTAAGGGTAGGTTTCTAACATTTTTAAGATCTTTATTTTTATTTTTGTTCACAATGGAATTCACAGTTAATGGTTTTAAGTTAAGTAAGCAACTCTTTGAGGCAACAGTTTATCACTTTGGACATCTGAAATATTTCTTCTACAAAGTAACTGGAAATATTTCTTCACAGTGGTATACCCAGCTCATGAGACATGCACTCCTCATGTTGATAGCAGCGCTTTAATTTTTCTATATTCATTCATTTTCATAGAATAATAAATGCACACCACAATAAATGGTTCTCAAGCTTCAGAAGCCACAGAATCATTTCTTCATATGAAACCTTACCTTGAGTCCAGTATGTAGAAAAGGTGAAGCGCAGCTGATTTGGTTGAAATTCTGCTATATAGGGTTCCATTAAAGAAAATTTGCCATAAAGTAGTTAAGTACAGCAGTCCCCTCTTTTCTGCAGTTTCAGTTACCCACAGTAAGTCACGGTTCAAAAATATTAAATGGAAAATTCTAGAAACAATTCATTAATTTTAAATTGTGTGCTGCTCTGAGTAATATGAAGAGGTCTCATGCCGTCCCACCCTGTCCCACCTGGGTTGTAAATCATTCCTTGGTCCAGGGCCGCCACACTGTACACTCTCCCTGCCTGTCAGTCAGTCTGTCAGTAGCCGACTCCGTTGTTGGAGTGGGGATCACAGCGCACCTGCTCAGGTACGCTTGTTTTACTTAACAGTGGCCCCAAAGCACAAGGGAAGTGGTGCTGGCAATTCAGATATGACGAAGAGAACCCATAAAGTGCTTCCTTTAAGTGAAAACATGAAAGTTGTCAACTTAATTGGGCATTAAATCATTTTGCATCATCAGAACAAGGGTGATTATAGTACAATAAGATGTTTTGAGAGACCATATTCATCTAACTTTTATTACAAGTATATTACTATAATTGTTCTATTTTACTAGTTGTCTTTGTTAATCTCTAGCTGTCCTAATTTATAAGTTAAACTTTATCATAAGTATATACGTATAGGAAAAAACATAGTATGTCCAGTGTTTGATACTGTCTGTGGTTTCAGGCACGCACAGGGTGATCGTGGAACGTATCCCCCGTGGATGGGGAGAACTACTGTATAGTAATACTAGGTGGCATGCAACCAAGATGGCAGTGAAATCTTCTACCATAAAATAGTGCAAAGTGTTTTTCATCAGTTTATGTCAAAGTCCAAACTGGATGTAGGAAAACGTATTTAAGGCTGACAATGCATAGTACATAGTCTTTTGTGAGAAAGGACTGGAAGGAAAAAGTGGAGGGAGAAAACAGGTCAGTTATAGGTGACATGTTCCTTTGTCATAGCTCGTACAATCAAGAGAAATGGGAGAAAAAGCCAGAGGTCAGCTTTTGTGCTGACCACCCCCAGCTGAAACAAGGACGTCGCTCCTGAAGCAGACTGGTGCTCCTCACTCACAGCAAACAAGGGAAGAGCGGACACGTGGAGGTTAGGGTCATCCCTTCTGGTTTGACCCAATCACTTCTTTCATTACAAAAGCTGTAATCTTTTGTTTTAAATATTTTGAAGAACATGGGCTCATGTTCTTAATTCTTGATGACTTACCAAAATCAAAAAACTGTAATATAGTACTTCTCTTTAGATTACTGAACATCTGTGTGGTGAGGGGCGGGGGAGGAACAGAAATCCGATAAAACAGTAAGCCAGTATATTTTTATTATTTCCTAAGATGTTTCTTTTCCTCAAAAAATGTATATGTAAGACTAATCAATCCTATAGACAATGCTGTTGTTCTAGATCAAATCATCCACGCTTTTAAGGTGAAAGGGTTAATGGTTATGCCTTATAAACAAAACTTTGAATGTACAGTATCTGCTCTATTTAAAAGGAACGTAGAGCCAACTACACACTGGTTAAGACAGCAAAATGAAAAATAGTGACAGTGCCCCATGCTAGCAAGGATCTGGAGAAACTGAGTCTCATGCACTGGGAGTGTGTGGTGGGAATGCGAAGTGACGCAACCACTCTGGAAGACAGTTTGGTAGTTTCTTTAAAAATTAAATGTATATTCACCACACAACCCAGCAAGTTGCACTCGTGGCCATTTATCTCAGAAATAAAGACCTATGTCCACACAAACTATTACCAGAATGTTCATAGCGGCTTTATTTGTAATAGTCCAAATTGGGAACAGTTTAGATGTTCCTTTAAAGGTGAATGGTTAAACAAACTGGGGCATCCACACTGTGGAGCACTATTCAGCAGCATAAAGGAACAGACTGTTGACACAGAACTTGGAGGGATCGCAAGGGAATTAGGCTGAGGTGGTTGGTTGGTTGGTTTGTTTGTTTGTTTGTTTGTTTAAACAATCTCAAGAGATTACGTGCTGTGTGATTCCACTTACAGGATTTTCTCAGAATGACGACATTATACAAATGGAGAACAGATTAGGGGTGGGATAGGGTGGAGGATGGGTATGATTATCAAGGAGTAAGCACCAGGGGCCTCTGGAAATGGAGCAGTTCTGTATCTTGATTGTGGTGGTGGTTACATGATTCTACACCTGATAAAAGTCCCGAGAACCACACACATGCACATGCAAATGAATGCATGTAAAGTTGGTAAGCTCTGAATAAAGTTTGTACATTGCACCACTGTCAGTTGTCTTGTTTGAAGTAGTTGCATAAGATGTTACTACTGGAGAAGACTGAGTGAAGGACACAGGGATCCTCTCTGCAGTATTTTCGCTACATCCCATGAATATCTAGAATTAGGTCAAAATAAAAAGTTATCCCCCCAAAAAAGGTCATTTGTTTCTGCGTCAGATCTTTGCCAAGTTTTACCCTCAAAGTTACAAACTAGTAAGTCCGTACAGCACAGCTTCAAGGCTCGAGGCAGCATTATTCCCAGATCCCAGTGATGTACCATAATGGTGTCACTGGGGCTGTAGAAGTAATACTGTCAGCAAAAAAAGACAAGCATATTATTACTTCTGAGGCACTGGTACAAGAGAAATAGTGCCACCTGAATACTCATGAATAATAGCAGTGATTTATTTCTAGGGTTGAAGTTATATTTCTGTGAATCTTTCTGGCTGATCTCTTGGGTTATATGTGTTGTGTAAGGAATGCTTTCTAATACAGTACATTGATTTCACATTTATATATTGCATGCTTCTCTGCAGGGTGAATTTGTAAATGAATATGTTGGCGAATTAATTGATGAGGAAGAATGCAGATTGCGAATCAAGCGAGCCCACGAGAACAGTGTAACTAATTTTTATATGTTAACTGTTACCAAGGTAAAATTGCGTTTTTCTTTGTAAGAAAAGAGGACTTTTTGTTTTCGTTTTCATGGTCTTAGGTTGAACTCAGTTTCCTCTAATTTGATTTTTTTCAGGCAAAGTATATTGATTAGTAGTAGCCAGTGTACTCCCCCCGTGATGTGCTAATTACACCGGAATAAAGAATGAGTGCTTATTCAAGCCGTGCACACATCATGTGAGGCAGCCGTGTGCACGAAAGTGAACCAGGAATAGGCTTAACATATCTGGACTTTAGCCTCAGCTCTTCTTAGTCACTTAAAGACTTGGCCCTCAGTTTCTTTGTCATCAAAAGAGAGAATGAGCTCTGTAATTCTAAGTTATAAACCACCATGAAGGTTCTGATTTAGCAAAAATCCTACTCTGAAAATTGTTCTGCACATTTAAACTTTTCGACGAGTTAGGAGAAATGGGTACTGTCAGAAGAGACGGCAGTAAAACTGCTGGCTTAACACAGGCAGTTAGAAGTCCTGTTTGATGCACGTTATGTCCGTTATCTCATTCAATGTCTTCATTAGTCCTCTGAGCTGCAGAGGACAAGAAACTGAGGTCCAGCCGTGATCGAGGGTTTGTTGAACACCTGTTACAGTTTAATGAAGAGCCACAATTAGTGCCCACGTTTCCTGTGTTCCAGGCTAGCCCCAAAACCGAGTCAGAATATCAGTAAAAGTAAGAACTAGGGGTCATGTAAAAGAAGTAATGTTTTAACTGCTATATCATCGTTTGAAAGTTTTACAACTTTTATGAACATGTATTTTATAAGCATAAAATATCATTTATTTACGATTGCTGATTGGCTCCTTAAATCCTGTGCTGCCTGCCAGTGACCCCTCCAGCCGTCTTTACCACACGTGGAAGGCTCCATGTTCCAGAGCTATCCAGATTATTGGAGTTTAAATTTAGGAACCAAATGCTGAGAATTGTATTGTACTTTGGACTTTAAGTAAAAATAGAGCAAACAGAAAACTGCTAGCATTGTGCAGTGGCAGCATCATGACCAGTGAGCTTTATCCAAGGCACACTTACCGCTAATGGAAAAAAAGAAGAAAAAAACTACATCCCTTCCATCTATCTGATCTGCAAGTCTTCATTCAGAAGCCAGATTTCTCATTTTTTCAACTTCTTACGGCCTGAACTCTCAGCCAGCTACCCCTATTCTAGTTTTTGCTTCTCGCTCAGAGCAGAAAAGGAAGGCTGGCAGTGAAACACCGTAGTTCCCGTCACAAGTAGCTATCTGAACTCAGAGCTCTCAAATCAGAAATGCTTTAAAAAAAAAGGGGGGGAAATACTTTTTCTAAACCTATGGCCAGCTAAATCTTCTTAGCAGCATTATTCTATGATCTGTTCGTTCCTAGAAACACACTTAAAAAGAAACTAAATTCTACTTTATCTTGATTGTTTTGACTTGAAGGTATCAGGTACAGAACTTAGTGAATGACACAGAGAGCACCACATTTTCAGGTCTGTCCGTTGTCAGACATTAGCGGGTAGCAAAATGCTGCTGCGTTGTGGCTCCTGACTGAGTTGGATGTTTCTGAGATAGGCTTATGTTTAGTTTTGTGTCAAAGGTGCCTTTCATTTCTTTTCTTTCTGAAGGACCGTATAATTGATGCTGGGCCAAAAGGAAATTACTCTCGCTTTATGAACCACAGTTGCAATCCAAACTGTGAAACACAAAAATGGACAGTGAATGGAGATGTCCGCGTTGGACTTTTTGCTCTTTGCGATATTCCTGCAGGTAAAAACAGGAACTTGCTCCCTATGCCTCCCTCCCTAGGAAGCAAGTATACACATCCTTTGACAGCAGGACACTCTTCAAGGTTTGATGCTCAAGTATTTATTCAAATAAGATAAAGAGTTACTCTCAGAATTGTTACTTGTCAATAAGAAGTAAAAATCTCTGTCCTGCAAAAGGGAGATTAGCAAGAGCCATTCTGGAAGAGAGGATATTACAGAATTCAGCGCATCCATGATTCTGCTGAATTCATTCTCCACATTATCGCTGTCTGTATAATGTGACCAGATGGTTAAGTTTTGCTTTCTTTTTTAAAGTATTGAAAGCCTGTGTTAACATCAGCTGGTTTCTGGTTTGTTTGTTGGGGGGTTTGTTGTTGTTTTAGTTTGAAAGATCAATCTGTTTCAAATTAGACATAAAAGCTTCTGAAGCCAGAGTTACTGCTTTCATTTTTCCTTAAACCCTGGAGCATCTTAACAGCAAAACGTAGATTCTCCTTTGTTACATTCGTAGAAAAAAAATTGGTGAGAAGAGAAACACTGTAGCTAAAAAGGATTTAAATTATATTTCTAGACTCACTGTGAATTGGTCAAGCCCAGCTACACAGAAGCTGGGGCCTCCTAGTTTGAATCACTGATCTTTAATGTATACAGTAAATGTGCACTTTGAACCCTTTTCTGATCCTAAGGCATTCATTACTGGAAACAATATGGTTGTCATATTCCACGGTTGTATTGTACATTTAGAAACTAGTATCACTTAGCTTTAGAACAGAGAGCTAAACTAGAACCCATTTTTCTTAAGCAGAGATTTCAGAGTCTTAGTCTCTTACATAGTTTTTGACCACTTCTGTAAAAAGGATATGATGACTTTTGTAGCATATTTATTTTTGCTGCAGGCATTGGTGGATGGGGATGTTTCCCTGTAGTTATTTTTTCCCTTTTTTCTTTTTTCCATCACTGTCTTCAATGTAGAACATGGGGGAGGGGGAAGTTCATGTCAGAATCCTTTCCATTATGAGAATGTGCCTGTGACAGCGTTGCCTTGACTTGAGCATGAATACTTATTTCTCTTACATCCGTAGGGATGGAGTTAACTTTTAATTATAACCTGGACTGTCTGGGCAATGGCAGAACGGAGTGCCACTGTGGGGCGGACAACTGCAGCGGCTTTCTTGGAGTGCGGCCAAAGGTCAGTTGTGCAGGCCGGGCCCCGAGCCACCAGGAATAACCATGGGGCTGTGGACGAGGCTTGCTCATGGCCATCTCAGGAAGAGCTGGCTAATGGAGAACTGATTAAGTTTGCAGACCTTCACTTGTGTTTACCCAGAGCTGAAACTCTGACTTTCTAATGAAGCATATCTTAGTGAGATCTGTTAGGTTCTGAAAATGTATTTGTGCTTCTGATAGAATTTGAAGTTAGCAAAATTCTTTTTTGAAAACTTTTTAAAAATTCACAATATACTAAAAACCATTGAATTATACATTTTAAAATGGTGACTTTAATGGTATGTGAATTGTGTCTCAGTGTCCTTGCAATTTAAAAAAGAGAAACAATACCTATTCAGAAATCAGTGAAAATGAAGCCTTATTGTTATTATAACACTGTCATGGGATAAGTCCTCCTGGTGTTTTTAGTTTGTCGAGCAACAGATGAATTTAAATGAATGTGTTATAGGATTTCCCCTTTCCTTGAAAGCTTCATACTCTGTCATCATTAAAACTGTGATCCTTTTTTCCTGCCAGTCATGTGTGTCAACAACTGAAGAAAGGGCAAAAAATGCTAAGTTAAAGCAGAAGAGACGAAAAATCAAAACAGAACCAAAGCAGATGCATGAAGATTACTGTTTTAAGTGTGGAGATGGTGGAGAGCTGGTCATGTGTGACAAAAAAGACTGTCCCAAAGCATACCACCTCCTATGCCTTAACCTGACTCAACCACCATATGGTAAGCCAGCCCTTCAAACCTCTCTCTCTCTGACTTGCATTTTTGCGAACTATGTATAACTCAGAATATGTTCCACTCTCCTTAGTGGAGCCGTGGAATGGGAATCATTGAACAGGACAAACAGCCATAGCAAACAAAAATTATGCTAGTGAGAATCTGTCTCCCTGCAAATTTGGGATACCCGCGAGCCCCAAGGATTGCTTTCTTAGAATGATGGCTGAGTACTTTATAGACAGTCCCTCACGTCTGAACCTAATGGTGCACCCAGCCAGACCAATGATGGAGCTGTGTTCAGTTGAATTCAGTCTCTAAGCAGAGAAGGTGGGAACTTGGGCTTTCATGGGTGATCAAGACAGGCACTAACTTGTGCTCTTTTCTCTGCCCCTAACCCCGCCAGGGAAGTGGGAATGCCCGTGGCATCAGTGCAGTCAGTGCAGCAGCGCAGCTGTTTCCTTCTGCGAGTTCTGTCCACGTTCCTTTTGTAAAGATCATGAAAAGGGGGCTCTGCTCCCCTCTGCACTGGAGGGCCGTCTCTGCTGCTCTGAACACGACCCCCAGTCTCCTGTGTCACCAGAATACTGGAGCAAGATCAAATGTAAATTGGAATCACAAGAGCATGGAGAAGAAGTAAAAGAATAATTGGGTGGTGATTTCCTTTTTTTCTTTTTATTTAACTGAAAAAAAAGAAGCAAAAAATAAATCGATGGTGCGTTCGTAAGAGGAGAGACCGCAGCAGCGCACAGCCTTCACCGTCAGCACTGCCTCCCTCAGCGGGAGCGGGGCCCGCTCGTGCGGGCAGAAGCAGCTGGTGGTGTCTTGTTTTTGTTTTGTTTTGTCGGTTCGAGGATTCTTTTGTGGAGGGTTCGATTCCCTTGGTCCTTTCTTGCCTTTTGTTGTGCTTTAATGCCTTTGCAGCTGGAAAAAGAAATGTCTTTGCTTTTAAAATAAGAGCAAGGAGAAAAGAAAATTTGTGAATGAGATAAATGTAAAAACTAGGATGCATTCCTTGAGTGTAAAAAGCAAAAGTCGCCATCATTCCTTTATTTATTTTCATTTTTAAAATTTTTGAGAAGTGTAGTTCTGATAGTCTAATCAGTGTATGTGTGTGTGTTTTGAGTAGGAATTGGAGAAAGCCCTCTAGCAAAGGATATGATGATCTTTACATACCTCTTTACTGAACAGTAGGTAGGCTAACTTCTCTGTCCCTTCAAAATGTCTATCATAGTCTTAGAGAAGCGTTCTATGAAGTATTGAATCTGGCCTCTTGAAAACAAAATGCCCCAGTGGATTTTACCTCTGTGGTCTTTAAACTGGGTGGGCTTTGTGACATAAGCTTGCTTACATAGAAAGGTATATAATGTGGTTTTGGTTTTGTTTTGGAGAAAAAAAGGAAATGGATGTACTTACTGAGCTTGAGATGCTTTCCGTTGACAGTGGGTATTTTTGATGACGTGCGTTTGTGTGGATAGGAATGCATAGTATTAGATTGGGCATTCCTGTTTCTTGACACACTGATAAAGGCAGCTAAAGGGAGATGAAAGGCACAGACCAAAAAAGTTGGATCATAGAAGCACCATTTTCTGTCACACCCTGGTCTCACTTGGAAAGAATTAAGGACATTTTATTTTCTGTCCCTTCTTCCCTCTCCTAATCAAACATTCCCTTTGTCAGTTGACCCCTCAGTCTTATTTCTTGGTGAAACTACACAAATGAATTGAACTGTATTTGAATAAGTCTTTTTGGTTTAGTTCCTATTGCGGGGTGGGGAGGGGGGTACGCATCCCAAAACTATATGCCAACAATTTCTATTTAGTATTATCCAGTACTTAAAGTTGCCCCCATTGAAGAAGGGAGGGGAAGCACTTCTTTTACAGGGTATGTAAGAACCACACAAACACACTTCATCTTCGGAAGCACTTAGGGAAAGCACCCAAGAAAGCAGTGTTAGCGAACACGGTTGGCCATGATGCTTGGATCTCATAGATGTGAGTCTACCAAGATGTCTGCCCACAAAACTCACTTGCTTTTAATGCTTAGGAATATGTATATTCCAGTATTCCTTGTATGAAATAATTAGTAATGTCAGACATTGTTGTAACACTGTACTAAGTAGAAGTCTAGAATTAGCTTGAATGAATGTTAACTTTCTCTGTGAATTTTGACTGCCTACAATTGCTGGTACCTGGTAGCATTTATTTTCCCTCAAGAAGTACCTAGTGACCTTGTGAAGGTAGGGAGGGTAGATGCTCTACCACATTCCTTCAGTTGTGTTATGTGTGTTCCTTTTTCTTATCAATCTAGAGCTCTTCTCTAAAAAAAAAAGAAGAAAAGCTGTTTTGTGCCTCTCTTTTCTTTTGGTATGTAAATGTGCAATTATACTGGATTTTGTCTTGTAAAAAAAACAAAACAAAACAAAAAACACTACATTTCCTTTACTTAAGCTCCTAAACTGCCATTTGCCTGATTCTGGCAATTAATTCTGAGGTAACTTATTGGGCCTCCAATAATTCTATTGATTAGATATGGTCCCAAAAGAAAGAGCAAAATGGAAAATGCTATACATGTTACCAACTATAATTGCTACAGGTAACATGAATTATATCTCACCAAAACACTAAACTTTGCTCTTGAACAATTATATAGTTTGATGTCCTTTTAAAAAAATAATTTAAGAAAATCTAGGTTTTATCATACTAAAACTTTATTTTATATATGTATATGATAAATGTTTGCTTTTTTAAACTTACTAACATGAAGGATTTCCTTTAATATTCAAAATGCAACTCTTGTTGAAACAGTATCCAACATGAAATCTTATCTCCTTAGTGCTATTTAATATCTGAGACTTTTATATGGTAAGCCAGGGTATGTCCTATATACTACAAATACCTTAGGTTTAAGTATCTTTATGTAATTTCTTCATTGTGTCACATTTTGTTTGTATGTCTATAACAGAGCTCTGCTGAGACTTCGTAATCTCGGGGGGTGGGGGGAGTTGATAACTAATAGAATTGTTCTGCCATTTCAGAGGTCAGGGTAGAAAACCAAATATCTACCCGGCGCTCTGGAGTCTTTGTCCACGCGTGTCCTTCAGTGGTCTAAAACGCGGTTAGTCGTGCCAGTGCCAAGGGGCTCTTCTCACACCTCCATTGGGTCGCTGTTGACCTATTTAATATGTTATAAAGTTGCAGGTTCTGGAAGCAGAAAAAGCAAGTTGTGCTTTTAAGTGTGCATAGTATACACGCACGGTGCTTGCCTGTGCTTCACCAATGAAATGTCCCAAAAGACATATTGCTCACTCGCAAGTCTGCGGTTGGTGGTTGTTAACTTTTAAATCTGTATGTGGTCAGAGCACAAATGGTTGGTTTTTATTCTTTTTCAAAAATGAAATAACTCAAAGCAGCATGAGATAATGGTGGTATTTTTTTTTAACCCCATGTTAATTCTTTGGAGGAAGAAGTGAATATAAGATTTTAGATAATCAGCAAACGCATCAGAAAATGAAAGATGAAATCCTGGGAAAGAATTCAGGCGCCGCGGAGCGAAGGGAGGGCTGGGTCATGGCCGGTGTGAGGAATCCGGAGAGCTGCCTGTAGGCGGCTAAGGCCAGGAACCCTCCTTCCTGGAAGGCGGACACGATTCGCTCTTTAAATATTTAATCAGGGCTAGAATTAGGAGTGAGGTGGGGTTTATTTTCATTTTTGTTGTAATAAGTTCCCGCTCTATCTTAATTCTCAAAAATAATCTGGCCTAAATTATGAAATAGGCTGACTTTTAGAATCATTGAAACTTGGAGATTTCTGTGTGTTCAAGTCAGGAACATATCTCAAAACTAAATGGTGATAATAGTAATAACAGGGGCAAGTGCGGTTGCCCCCAGCTCCCTTCTGTCCTTTCCAGACATCAGGAAACCTGCCTGTACATAATGTTGTGAAATTCTGAGGTGATCATGTGAAGAACTAGGCAGGGCAGGCTATCGGACAGCTTTCTCTCTCGGTCCGTGAAGTGGAGTTTCCTTTTTTGGATGGCTTGTTGTGTGGTGTGTGTTCAGTCAGGGTCAAACCCAGATCTGCAGGTGGGAAACAGGTAGCTAGGCCAGTTCTACAGAATGTAATCTCTGGACTACCCAGCATTAGTTGCTTGTCTTTCATTTCATTTTTAAATAAAAGCTCTTCCTCTAGCTTTCACCTTAAAGTCAAGGTGCTGCTACATGCCATGTCCCAACAGGATGAGGAAACAAGGAACCTTGGAGTCCTTGTGGCTTGGGAAGCTTACGTTTGATAGTACTTGTACGTGATGTACTTGTACATGAGGTACGACGACACTGGGAAGTTGCTTTACGGGCAGTGCAAATTAGTTGTTTGCATTACTTCTTACTAGGCTGATGCGTCTAGCCATCCCGAGTTGTCGAAGTTGTGGCAGACAGGAAGTGATCATTTGGAATAATTTCCTTTGGCCTAGGGCCACATAGAATTGGTCTCTGGTTATTTGTAAACAAAGAGAACTTGCTTCCATTTTCAGATAAGCTAGAGAACAGATATAATTAGACAGCTTTGTCATGTATTAACAAATATTGAAAAGTTGGAAATTTGTATATACTGAAATCTACCGACTTTTATCTGGGGTGGGGCACAGGGAGAAAAAGGGGTTATAGTAGGGTTAGGGAGGGGAACGATAATGTTTACCACAGGTACGAAGTAGTCACTTTAACATTGAGACCTCTGCCTCATTGAATTCAGGTTTTTTAAGTACTTGAAATTCTTCAGATTCTCCTTATTTTAACAGTTATTTTGAAGTTTATGAAGTAGAAAGCATTGTTTTGTATACTGTTTTGAAAATAAATAGCCTAGTCTCTTATCCTCTTTCACTTGGGTTAAAGGTGAAGTTCTGCAAATTGGAGAGCATGTTCACGGTAGAATCTCAGATTTAATGTACACACTTGAGAAAGAGACTCCTGCATGGGATACCAGCAGCATTTTTATGAATATTTTCTATGTATGTTCTTTATTTTGTCATTTCGTCAACCCAAGCACCTCTTCTTTCCTTTTAATATATGCCTGTGTAGGGGGGGAAAATTTTGCACTTATGTTACACTCCTGAAATGCTGGGTGTGACCTGTGTGTTTCAAAAACCATTTCCATTCTCTTTTCATCAGTCCATTGCTCAAGTGGCAAGTTCAGGTGCTTGTGGCACATATGGAAGAAGGGGAAGGAGAAGAGAATTACCTGTCCTTTGGTAGCCTCTGAGAGTCATTAACTTGCAAATAAAAGGGAAAAGATGAATAATTGCCAAAGTCATTTATTTGGTCCTTAGTTTTCTTGTGTGACATTACTGCGTCTGCACATTGACAAGAAAGCAGCCTCAGGTTCCAATACTCTCCTTATCTGCGGGCCACAGACTTCTGATGTGTGTGCAAGGCTCTCAGTATCCCTCACATTACCTGGATGAGGTATTTATAAGGTATTCATGTCAGTTTGGAAGTGGACTGGATAAAATTTCCTTTTCCTTTGTTGTCATTTATATCGGTCTTTATTTCATTTGTGCTGTCACATACCCTGTGTTAAAAAAGAAAATCATTATTGCCACCGACAACCAAGATGCTAAATGATGATTACCACTGGCTAATAATAAGATTCTTTTTCTATACAAGGGTGTGTGCATAACTGGTATTGATATGAGAAATTCATTTGTACCCACTTGTGATATTGCACAACAAACACAGATACCTACAGATTCTGTTTTCATTTCCTTGTGATCTTTATCTATGATAACAACCTTTGTAGATTGGTTATTTCTGTACTTTGTTTATCTAAAATAAACTTTGTAGATCCTGTGAAATGTTATTTTGCCTAAATCACTTGAGACTTGAGTCTTTAATAACAAAGCATCAATATTCACTAAAGTCAATCTCTTTTGAGTTTCTGTGACTTGGCTAGAAGCTTGACACTAAGGGATTAGTGTTAATTTCCCCTGGGGGTGTTCCACTAGGGCATTACTGTACATTGACTTGATGTTGCCACACAGACTTCAAGATATGATATTTTGGGGATTTTGTTGATTGACCCATGTTTCATTGCATAGTGTGAAATGTGCAAAGCTTGGTTAACCTGTATATAGATAGCTTATTGTTGACTAGTTACTGTGTATTTAGGATTGCCTGTAATATCTAAGCTGCTTACTGCTGTGTGTGCTGGTAGGAGCATATAATTTTCATATATTATATTTACTGAGCTGTTGCCATTTTTTATTTTACAGATAGTTGGAATTGAAATGTGTTTTGTTTTGTTTTTTTGTTTTTGTTTTTGTTTTTTTTTGCTTCCATGAGGATTAATTTGGAAAGGTTTTTAATGACATTCCACTGATTTCAGATTTTGCTTGAGATTGACTTCAATAAATTGTCCTGTATGTTCCAAATTAAATATGTGGACTTGTTCATTGCCTGTACTTTCTTGCTATAACTCACTGGGCTAGAGGCCTTCATGGGAGGGAGGGGACCTAACTGCAGGGCTGTATACCCTCGGGCAGTGAGGCCTGCAGCACAGCATGTCCTGAATGAGCGCTAAGTACATCTTTCTTCAATATGCTATGCTTGCTAGTAAACTTGGACCCGAAAATGCAGGGGTTTTGTTTTGTGTTCATGGAAGAAAGGTCCTTGGAGAACGTTGGTACCCGCTTTGGTGTGTTATGAGAATATCCAGGCTCTGGCTAGTTGGCCGGGGACGTGACCGGGAGAGTGTCATCACTTTCAGCCCATTGGTTTATCAGACAGAAAGGTTAACTGCTGCTGGGCAGAACAGCGGGGGCCAGCTCCTTGCCAACTGTACGGAAGAACAGCACTGTTTGCGTTTCATTCCTTTTGCTAGGTGATCCTCGGAGAACACAGCAAAGCTACCACTCCTTCCAGGGTGCATGGCCTGGCCCTGAGGAGGTGGCTGACCGCCTTCCCGCAGTTCCCCGAGCGCCCGCCAGCAGGCGCTGGCGGGCGCCAAGATCCGACCTCCGGGGGGCGGGGTGGCCCGCATCCGCGCAGCGGCCGCCACGTCAGCGCGCCTGCCTGTCTGCCCGCCTGCCCGCCTGCCCGCTGGGCTGTGCAGCGGGATGAGCCGGATGAGGAAGGCAGCGGCGGCCTTCGGGGCCGAACTGGGCGTGCGAATCGCGCTGTTCGCGGTCTTCCTGTAAGTGGTTTGAGGGTCGGACCCCAGGACCTGACACCCTTTTGCAGGAACGGGGCAGGGGGGCGCCGCGGCCTCCGGCTCTCAGAGCCGCGCCCGTCGGGGTCCTTCCTTGGGAAGCCTGGAGGAAGCTAACCGAAGTGCTCCGCACTTTTTTTTGTTTCCTTTTAGTGTAACAGAGCTTCTCCCCCCCTTCCAGAGGCTTATCCATCCTGAGGAGATGTGGCTTTACCGGAATCCGTATGTGGAAGCCGAGTATTTCCCCACCAAGCCGATGTTTGTGCGTGGAAAACTAGCCCTTCCTTCTGCCCCCGGGTACTCATTGCTGAGCTGCACTGCTGGGAAGCGGACGTGGCCGGCCTGGCTCCACATCTGCCTTCGCAGGGAACTTCTTATACTCCCTTCGTTGATGTGCTAAAGAGTCTGCTTCCGAATGTTTAAGGTCCAGGTTTAGAGAGCAGCTGCCACTCGGTTTTGGCTCAAGAGACTTCTGCGAGCTGTTCCTTAGGATGGCCTGGGGTAGCTGGCCATTTAGAACAATGCTGTATTTACCGGCAGAACTGCCCCGTGCCCAGCTAACCCACAGACACCGGGATGCTAATTGTGTCTGCCCTGGGAAACGGTTGGGTCTGACGCATGTCTGTCGCTTCCATCCCTCTTCCCTGTAGGAGGGCCTGCGACAACTAGTTTTGTGGCTTTGTCTGGTTTTTCACCTTTGACATGCATCATGTTCTGGTTCAGGTCATTGCATTCCTCTCTCCGCTGTCTTTGATCCTCCTGGCCAAATGTCTCAAGAAGGCAGACACGACAGACAGCAGACAAGCCTGCCTGGGTAAGAACTAACCCTTTCTAGCCAGTACCTTGTCTTAGTGGGGGACTGAAAAGGCAGCGGTTGTGGCCTCAGGGTATGAAGGCCTCTGAGGCCTGTGTTCCTGAAATCAGTGTCTCTCCCCTGCACCCTACTTGTTACCTGTGAGACGGAAAAATCACACTGTAAGAACTTGGCTCACCTCGCAGGGGTGCTTGAACAGCCTGGATTATGTGTGCCTCACGAACGTCTGCAGCCTCGTACAGAAGTTCTCCCTGTGCTACGCGGGAGTGGTCAGTCATTGACGTCCAGAGTTATTCTGTACTCAGCTCTGGTTGGAGCCTGACCATTCCTCTGTCTCAGAAAGGTCATGACTGTGGTTTTAATGAGACAGTGAACATGCAGTTCTTCCTCCTAGGCAGATGCCACTAACAGTAAGTTTCTTTGCTTTCCAGCTGCCAGCCTTGCCCTCATTCTGAATGGTGTCTTTACCAACATAATAAAAGTGATAGTGGGGAGGTAAGTGACAAGAAACTGCCACCCCAGGGTCTGCCTCAGCCGTGTTAATGGCTCTCCAGCACATATCTTTATCCTTTCTTCTTTATTCTCAGCCTGTTCTTTCTCCCTTCCCTACACCTCAGTCCTGTGGTGACACTTGGGTTCTTTTCTGCCTGAACAGCACTTCCCACTGACAGCCACAGCAGTCAGTGTCCTCTCAAGCATCCCCTAAAGCTGCACTGTGACATGCTCTTAGCCCTAAAAGGTAATCAGATGCTGGAGTGGCTTATCCCCGGCTAAATTAAGTGTTGACCCTGGAAATAAGGCATTTCTCTTGGTGACTATCCTAATCCAGTCTCATTATTTTGCCTGAGACATTATTTGACCAACAGTTAATAGGATTATTGATGTCTGATATACAAAAAAATAATTTCTGGAGTTGTAAATGACCACTATTCAGACCATGCTTATGTCTTCCAGGCCACGCCCAGACTTCTTCTACCGTTGCTTCCCTGATGGGCAAGCCCATTCTGACTTGACATGCACAGGAGACAAGGATGTGGTGAACGAGGGCCGTAAGAGCTTCCCTAGTGGACATTCTTCCTGTATGCATAACACGTGGGCTCTACTATGCTTTTTGGGGATCACTGACTTTAATGTAGGAACATCTCACCACTTTGTTTTTGTATCTAGAAATTGGACAACCCCCACCCTCTTTGTTTAAGGACCCCAAGATTTCACAAGCCCAAGTCTCCAATGTTAGGGTAAATATTCAAGGACCAGGGAGGTAGTTTACCTTCATGAGATTTGAACATTTTGGTATGGTATTTGATCCTACAATCCTGTACTAATCATAAAAATATTAACTAACCTTTATTGACACTGTGTCAGGCGTTTTAGAAAGCCTTTTAGATTCCTACCTTATATGACACTGTACTGCCCAATAACCTGGGTACTATTATTTTTGTGATTCCCATTTATACATGAGAAAACTTAAGGCATCAAGAAGTAAAGTAACCTGCCCAGAGTCACACAGCTAGTATTCCAAAAACTATTCTTAGGATAAATATTAGCTTTATAACTAAGTCCTTTACTTTTCCTTTTGTTTCATCTTATACTCAATGATCTACTTCAGAAGTATACAAAAAAAAGGGATAAAACACGTTCATGTGCCCTGGCTGCCTATTAGCAAATTAGTGAGGAAGCTTCTTTTAAAACACATACACTCATAGATTTCTCCTCTTCTAGTTGCTTTTGCTGGTCTGGCCTTTGCTTCCTTCTACCTGGCGGGGAAGTTACATTGCTTCGCACCACAAGGCCGTGGGAAATCTTGGAGGTTCTGTGCCTTTCTGTTACCTCTGCTTTTTGCCACTGTGATTGCACTGTCCCGCACCTGTGACTACAAGCACCACTGGCAAGGTAAGCAAGGTATTCATGCCATGGAAGCTTCCATGTGTCACTCATCACTGGATCTTGAGCATTTGGCACAGAGGAGATGCTCACTAAGTATCTGATGAATAAATAAACAAATGAGTATGGGATGGTCTGGGTTCTGTACAAAAAGTATGCATTTATAAGTATATGGAAGATGAGAAAGTACAGTTGCCTTTTAAAGAGATTAACAAGGAGGAACTGCCCTAATTTTTCCATTATTTTGAAGCATCAAATTTAAATAAATTATAAGAAAGTTTTTACAACAAACCTCAAAGCTCCATTTACTGTCTTAAAATAAAAGTCAAAGTTCATTGTTGTGAGATTTTGTTCAGAAATGAAACTAAAATTCAGGAAAACATAAAATTGTAATTAAATTGTAATCATAATTAAACCAAAGAAATTTAAGTTGAATGATGCAGTAAAACATCCAAATTACAGACTATCTTCACAGAAAACCCACAATTTAAAAAACAAAACAAGCAAAAAACCTGACAATTTTGCCCAGTGCATTGGAAGACCTATTTTAAAGAATAAACATTTTTTATAAAGACAGGCAACTCCTGAAAAGCTTACTCCTTCCTCTAGAACTTTTTTTTTGTATACTTTATTGATTATGCTATTACAGTTGTCCCATTTTTTCCTCCCTTTTATCTCCTCTGCCCTGTACCCCATCCCATCATCCCTCCACCTCCTAGTTCGTGTCTGTGGGTTGTATATACCAGTTCTTTGGCTTCTCAATTCCCTATACTATTCTTAGCCTCCCCCTATTTTTGTTTTGTTTTGTTTTTGTCAACATTTTCCCACCACCACTTTTCCCCAGCCCCACCCATCCCCACCTCCCTCCCTCACTAGAACTCTTTAAATGGTGAAAAACAAGGAAAATTGTTAATAGCATGAAGTAACCTGTTATTTTTCTGAATTAAAAAAATTTCAGTCTAGTGTACTTGGAAAAAGGCTTCTTATATTTACTTAAGATGTGTTTTGATTTGTCGTTTAGAGAACAATCTGATAAAGATAATCCAGTGTAAACTATATGATGAAACTGAGAAAGCCCTGAACTCGGGTTTTTGCAGCCCAAACAATTAGAATAACTCGGAGAGCCAAGTTCTCTATACTCTGAGCTAACGCAATTTAAGAGTCTAATATGATTAAGAGAAGACTTTATCTCCTGTCTCTTCAGATGTACTAGCTGGATCCGTGATTGGTCTCACATTCGCCTATGTTTGCTACAGACAGTATTACCCTCCCCTGACTGATGCGGAATGCCATAAGCCATTTCACAGCGGGGTTGTACTTCCCACTGCACAACAGAAGTCTGGTGATCCTTATCATTTTGATATTTAGAAATTGGAGCTACCTCAATGGAGAATTGAAGGTGAATGGGCCCCTCTTACCAACATGGTAAGATAAGAATTTCTTACCTTTGACCTCTTAAGAGGTACAGTGAGGACATCAGCACTTCATTTTGCTTCCACATGATGATTCGGTTTTTCCCCTTCTCATGTGAATTTAAGCATGCCGAGTCAAGAATCTTTTTTACTGCTGTATGCCACACTTCCTGATAGAGAGATCTTCCGGTAGACCTCCAACAGCTTATGGCTCTGATCCATCAGATTGGTGTCCCAAGATCTACAGCGTTTTTACATTTAATTCAAATGCGGTTCTTGGAAGGATCTTGTCACAAAGAAGCCTTTACACAGCCCCACTTTATCCTAGGAGCTAGAGCTAATTATCAGAACTTCATTTTTCCATACCTCAAAATCTTAAAATTTAGGGGCATGACCAACTAAATTATTTTGGTTTTGTTTACTTTCTATGGTGACAATTCCATTAAGCCTTAAAGAGGAAAGTGTCTGTTACTAGCGAGTTTGCCCTTGTTATACATTCCTTCTCCAAGTGTCCCGTCCCCGCCCCATGCCCCCAATACTGTGGGCATAAATAATCTGTCAAATTACTCAGTAAAAAAAGAAAATGGTTAGGAGTGTGGTTTCAGTGCTAACAACTGATGACTCTTTCTACCTCATTTGTCCTTAACTGAGCTCATGAGCGTATTTCCCTCCCTTCGTGACTGAAGATCTGCCCAAGTGCATCAACTTTGCCAAGTGGCTAAGGCAGGAAAGAAAAATAACAGATATCATTATCTGGTGGACAGATAAATCTTTTTCTGTCCCTTCTTCACACTGAACTATAAAGAACAACTACAGGATACCATCAGAACTGATGCTACAGTGCCTACAACTACCTTTCTCTTTATTGAGATTATATGTTAAATATGACCTTGTCTTATATATTTCTTCCTATAACATTTTCAGTGTATCTTTTTGCTTCATTAAATGTGATCTTCAAATAAAATGGTGAATGTGCTTTTTCTTTTTATATTTTACTATTTGAGAGCTGGAACATTTTCAGAGTAAAACACTGGTGTCTCCATCTGACATAAGTGATTCAACTACAGTAGTGGGGGTTGCAGTATTTACCTTATAACTGCCGTGCTTTAAATTCTCTTATTTTCTTTTTAAATTCTGTACTACATCGATAACAAAAACACCAGTGAAGGGACTTAAATATTAGTTCTTTGCCCACAACTTTTATTTTTAAAATTTGTTTAGTAATCCATAAGGGAAGAGAAAATGGTTATTACACTGATATTCTTTACTTTATGATAGATGAACCAGGTAACAGTAGGCAACAGGTCAATATGGTTTTATTTCAGTATTTACTAGAATTTTAAATATAATCATGTAAAAAACACATTTCAAAAGGTGCAAAATATTAGAAAGCAAATCAGTGCTATTAATCTTTCCATGCAAACAATCTCTTTTGCTGAGATAGGCAATACCAGTTCTGGAGTTTGGAATATGTATAAAGTGGTATTCTACCAGAGTTTAAAAATAGGCTTGGTCAAGAGATTGCACATGATACAACTGAAATAGTGCAAATAATACACAACTAAAATCCCTCCCATTGACATGCCCACAAAAATCAAAGCTCAGCTATAACAGGAGGGTATACATGGCCCACACAGGGGAACACCTGGAGTGCCCAGCTCAGATGGACTGGGAAGCTGTGCTCCTGGGCCCTACAAGACACCTGCTGCAGTAGGCCATGCTACCAAGTTCAGGAGACATAGCAGCTCTAAGTAATACATAGAAACAAAACGAGGAGAAAAAGAAACGTCCCAAATGAAAGAACAGAACACAACTCCAAAAAAACTAAAAATGGAGACAAGCAATCTACTGGATTCAGAAACACTGGCTATAAGGATGCTCAACAAATTTAGGGGAAGAACAGATGAACTTAATGGGAACTTCAAGAGCACAAAAAAGGACATGGATTCCATAAAAAAGAACTAGTCAGACATGAAGGATACACTAACTAAAATAAAGAATAATTTACAGGGAATCAACAGTAGAGTTAGATGAAACTGAGAATCAAATCAGCAATTTGGAATATAAGGAAGCAAAAAACACCCAATCAAAACAGTAAAAAGAAAAAAGAATTTTAAAAAATGAAGGTCATGTAAGACGCCTCTGGGACAACTTCCAGCATACCAACATCCATATCATGGGGGTGCCAGAAGGAGCAGAGAGCAAGAAATTGAAAACCTATTTGAAAAAATGATGATGGAAAACTTCCCTAATCTGGTGAAGGAAATAGACTCAAGTCCAGGA
The DNA here is from genome assembly GCA_004026545.1 of Mormoops blainvillei. Taxonomy (NCBI): domain Eukaryota; kingdom Metazoa; phylum Chordata; class Mammalia; order Chiroptera; family Mormoopidae; genus Mormoops; species Mormoops blainvillei. Next base: position 21,293 of record PVJD01006472.1, on the reverse strand, counting down.
AGCACAGAGTCCCAAACAAGATGAACCCAAAGAGGCCCACGGCAAGACACACAATCAAATGCAAGAGGTTAAAGACAATCTTAAAAGCAGCAAGAGAAAAGCAGTTAGTTACCTACAAGGGAGCCTCCATAAGACTGTCAGCTGATTTCACAAAAGAAACTGCAGATCAGAAGGGATTGGCAAGAAATATTCAAAGTCATGAAAAGCAAGGGCCTACAACCAAGATTGCTCTCCCCAGCAAAGCTATCATTTAGAATCAAAGGACACAGATAAAGAGCTTCCTAGACAAGAAAAAGCTAAAGAAGTTTATCACCACCAAACCAGTAGTATATGAAATGTTAAAGGGTCTTCTTTAAAAAGATCAAATATGAACAATAAAATGGCAATAAATACATAGCAATCAATTGAATCTAAAAAAACAAAATAAGCAAAACAGAAACAGGCTCATAGACACAGAGAATATTTTGATGGCTGCCAGACAGGAAGGGAGTTTGGGGCTGGGTGAAAAAGGTGAAGGGATTAAGAAGTGCAAATTGGTTGCTACAGAATAGTCATGGGGATGGCTGTGAAGTACAGCACAGGGAATAGTCAATACTATTCTGATAACTATGTATGGTGTCAGATGGGTATGAGATTTATTGGGATGATCACTTAGTTATATAGTGTCTAATCACTGGGTTGTACGCTAAAAGTAACAATACTGTATTTCAACTGTGATTGAAAAATAAAAAGTTATTTAAAAATATATATACAACTAAATAAAGGATTTAAATCAAGCTTAATGGAGCTGCCACGTTGAGGAATCAGAATCCTTTTACATGCCAGCATACCAGGGCTCCAAAACTCCAAAACATCACCCTATGAAATTTCTTCATCTGGCTGTTGGTTGAACAAGAAATAAGCAAATCTGATCTTTCTGGAGATTTGTGGAAGTTGCAAAAAATTTCAAAAAGGAAACATGATCATGTCGTTAATGACCCAAGGCCTTGTTTAATGCTGACCAGAGCCTAACTATCCTGAGGGCTTAATGATTAAGGGAGTAGATGTGCAAGGAATGAGAGAGGCCGATTTGGATGTTTTTACGTCGACGGTTGAATGCTGGAACAGCCAGCCAGGTGGGAGAGATGCTCAAGACAAGGTATGGGAAAAGAGTGTGGAGCTTCCGGGCCCTCTCCTGGCGCAGCCCTCTCTCTCCCTGTACCTCCACCTGTTCACCAGCCCAGAAGTTCTCCAAATCGAGTGAAACTTGTTATATTAGGTGTCACTTGACATCCATTTGGTCATCATTTTAAAATGTCTTGTCGTTATTTCCAGCCAGAAAGACATCCATTGCCTTATTACATTGCATCATGATTGGAATGCTTATTTGTATTTTCTTCTAGATGTTTCTTAACTTTTAGAATAGAGTTGCTTTTTATTTTTAATGAACTATGTCCCCTAAGGTGCTGGTACATTAAAATGTAAATATGGTGACTTCTTTGCTTAATTACAACCAGGACAGAGATGACTGGTTTCAGGATATGTAGTCCTTTGAAACAATTAACCTTTACTGACTTGACATAACTTTGTATATTAGAATACCTATTGATTCAGCTACTAAGGACGGAAAGGGAAACTAAGAGACGATTTTACTACCCACTTCAGTTTGCTTTATTTGGCAGATGTTGAAACTGGTAGATCCTAGGGTACTTAAGACTTTCTGGCTCTGAGTCATTTGCCTTTGTTACTTTTCTTTATAAAGCTGTACAATTACATGAATAAATATTTCAGTTTCCGGGGGGGGGAAAAATCAAGCTTATTACCCTGTGTAATATACAACCATGATAATACCACAGGTGGACAGACAAGATATAAAGCCCCTTTACAGTTATTTGCCCCTCACTACCAAAGGAAGAAACATTTCTTAGTACAAGCATTGCTTTACCTAGCTATCCAGAGTTATGCTGTTCATCTTTGGTTATAAGAACTCACATTTGCTCATCCTTTGGTTTACTCCTAAATAGTACCAATTCAGCTAGAGCAAAAGCTTTCCCTGTAATATATATTGAATGCTACTTAATTCTCAATAACCCTTATTTCAAACTCAGAATTTACATATAAAGAAAATAAAGTATTCAATTTACCTGAAACTACTTAGTGATTTAGTCAACATTAGTCTATAAGCAGATGGGCAAAGAAAGGCCAGGCTCTGACCTGTACCCCAGCCTTACCGCTACCATCTCTGGGGTGACAATAATTAACCTTCCTCTACCTTTTCTCTCCAGAAAGAGATAAAGACCACTGCTGACAAAGGGATGGCTTAAGTGAATGTTAATGCCAGTGCTTTTGATACCATGATACATTAACACACACACACACACACACACACACACACACACACACACACGCAGCTTGCCTACCTATGCCATTCAATGGCCTGTGGAAATTTGAGGGGAGTATATCAAAAAGGAAACTGCAAAGACAATGACAAACTCTGACCAATGAGAAAGAAAATACAGCACAGTGGTGAACGGATGCCTTGGAAAAAATTAGTCTGCATCCACCTGTTTTCTCGAAGGTACATCACTTTGTATGTTCTGCCACTGGCTGCAGCAGCTGTTCCTTGGCCCATATCGGCATACATTTTTCTTTTGGACTAAGAAACTTTTTCCCCTAGCCAAACCTAGGTGCTCAACCAACACTCCTGTGCCATGAGCATTTTAAATAAGCATTCTGGCATATGGGTACCTAGGAAGGCAATGATGTTTACAAAGTGTTTTTAAAGAGGACATACAATATACTACCTTCACGCAAGCTGATATGACAAGTGAGTTACACAAATTCTATTTCGCCAGAAATGCACCACTAAGAGATTTTATTTATTCCAGGCTGTACAATTTCAGGTTTTCCAACCTTTATAAAAGCTTTACTACCCTAAACTTAAGAACATTAGCTACTATCAAAAAACCAAGTCAGACTTCATCTAGATATATAACACCTTTGCTTTATAAAGATGTACCTAATGTGAACTAAATTGTCCACTTTATATTCCTAGATGAGTTCAAACAGTTGGAGAACCAATGAACATAGCATCAGTGATTCCTAGCAATAAACCTGTCAGTCAACTGTAGAGAGAGTAAACAGTACTTTCTTTAAGCTACATTTTAGTCTTTCTTCATACAGGATTTGTAAAAAAGACAAGACAGCTCAAAAGAATGCCTGCTCGACAGTCTTTTCCTTTTCCACTTAAGTGTTAGCTTTCAAATGCAAAGAACACTGAGAGATGAGTGTACCCCAAGTGCCTGCTTATAATAGTCTGCTTCCAAACTAGAATATTTCCTAGAAAAATTTCTACCAACCCAAATCAAACTCAAAACAGACAATACCATCTGACATAATAAGCGATAAAGTGTCGCACCTATATGCCATCATCAAAGAATTAAGGATGCAAACCACCCCCAGCTATGAAGAAAGAATGGCAAGTATATATATGAAACCAGTGGTTAAAAAGTAATAGGGTGTTTCCTCTTTGTTTATCCACTCACTTCCAAAATGGAAGATTATCTTCCAAAGCCCCGAGTGGTGAGTAAGTGGCAGGCAACATGCAAGAAATTATGCAGCTGAGGAGAGAAAAACTGCAGCAACAAACAGGTGGGTTTTCTGGACAAGGATCCCACAACGTCCATCTAGGGGAAAGAGGGGAGAAGAGGTCACCATGCAGTCACAGCTGGAAGGCACCCAGGGAGAACGCCAGAATCGAATATACAGCCTTTCCGCTACATATCTTAAAATGCTGAGTAATTTAAACTTCAGGATGGGCTGTTTGTAATTAAAATTGTCACTGTTGCCATGATAACTCTTAGACGATCAGAACTACTAAGATTCTGTGTTTGGATGCTGAACACGACAAATGTTGGACCAAATCACTAGCACAGCACATGCACGTGCGCACGTGCATACACACTTTCTCTAATCAAAGCGTTATAGCCACTTTTCCCCATTAATTTTAATCAGAGTCCCTCTAAAAATGAATAATAACCTAGGTTTGGTGACACACAACAGAAAAGTATATTTATAAAGAGCCTAAGACTCCATAGTTCTTTATACCATGTTATATACATGACATTTAAAAACTTACATTAAACAACCATAGAAGATTCAGTTTTACTGTAAAGGCTGATCAAGGAAGACACCCTGGGTTTGGTAGATTTCTTTGAGGACCAGCAATACTGTATCTTCAGACTCCCTGGAAAGAGAAAATACTATGTTGTAAAAAGAAGGAACTAACATTTGTACTAGATGCTTTACATATATAACTCATTTAATCTATACATCCACCTTGCAAATTAATATTGTTTTAAGTTTTATTTATTTTTAGAAGACAGGAAGGAGAAAGAGAGGGAGAGAGACATCAACGTGTGAGAAATACATCGATTGGTTGCCTCTCACATGCCCCTAACTGGGCACCAGGCCCACAACCCAGGCCTGTGCCCTGACGGAATCAAATCAGTGACCTTTTGGTTCACAGGCTCCCAATCCATTGAGCCATACCAACCAGGATGCAAATTAATTTTTTTACTATTGCAAAAAGTCATACTCAAAGGTGATGTAATTGGCAGCGGTTTGGACGTCTAGCATTATATCTGGTAATACAAAGAAGCTAGCAGTAAATGACCAAGAACTGTTCCCTTTCCGTAGAACACATTCTGGGGACAACATGTAAGAGCCATCCAGTTGCTCACCTTAATTTTTTACGTTACTCACTTTCTTAAAAAGATAATACAATCACATGGTTCAAAATTCAAGATATATAAGGGTATAATAATGAAGTCTGCCCTCACCTCTGTTTCTTAACCATTAGTTCCCAACTTCTGACAAGCAATGCTATCAATTTCTCATGTACCTTCTAGATATTCTGTGTGGGTATAAGCAATTATATCCAGTTCATAAAGAAATTTGATTATAAAAAATAATATTCATGAAGGTTTGCTTCAGGATATGTGGCTCTAACATTTCTCTAGATGACTGATTTTCAACTGGTGCGCCACAAGAACTTTTAAAACATATCATACCTGACTATTTAGTCAGGGGCACTGACCTCTTTCCTCTTAGACTGCCAAATTAAAAAATGACAGCAGCCAACAAAACAACAGCTGTAGGGTGTGAATGCCCTTTCTTTTTCTTTTTTTAAGTATTTACTTTTATATTTTTTAAGATAAAGGAGGGGAGGGAAGGGGCGGAGAGAGAGAGAGACATCAATTTGTTGTTCCATTTATTTATGCATTCATTGGTTGATTCCTGTATGTGCCTAGACCAGGATTGAACCTGAAGCCTTGGCATGTCTGGATGACACTCTAACCAGCTGACCTACCCGGTCGTGGCCCAATGTCCTGTCCTGAACCATAAATATATAGGTCATATAATAGAGCTGATCTTACCAGTCACTTCACATAGTAAGATTGCATCTGACTAGTTAATTCTTGGTACCAGAAATCCTTATATACAAGCATAGGCACCTGATTTTTAGAAAACTCAATCTGGAGCAAAAATGGTAGGCAATTACCATTTGTGTGTGTGTGTGTGTGTGTGTGTGTGTGAATCGATCAAAATTATACTTTTTTTGTCAGATCAGTAAAAATACATTTTTTGGTGTGCTGCAGAATTTTAGTAATTAGTTTATGTGTGCCATAAGATGAAAAAGCTTGAAAACTGCTCCTCTAGATATGTGGTTCAACATTTTTTGAGTTGTGAATCTATTTGAGAATCCAATGAAATCTATGTATTTCTTCCCCAGAAAAGGCAATATATATACCCAGAATTAAACAGATTTCATTGGATTCATAGACTTTTTCTATCTCCCACAAATTCCATACACAGACCTTAGATTAAGAAACTCATGCCAACAAGGACTGTTTTAAATGGTGTGATATGAAAATAGTGTGATCCTGACGCATACCAAAAAAGTATCAAAAAAAGAATAGGAAGTTCAGAGACAGTCCTAAATATATACATACACAAATTTAATATAATAAAGTTAGAAGAATCTCAAATCTATTAACTGATGCAACAACTGGATACTCCATCTGGAAAATGACTTGGATCAACCCACACCTTATTAGGATAATTTATAAGTGAATTAAAGATTTACATGTAAAAAATGAAACCATAAAATATCAGAATAAACTGTGGTAAGGGACTCTCTGGAAATTAAGGAAGCTGTAAGTATAACACAAATTCCAGAAGCCAAAAAGAAAAAAACAAATTACATACAAATGAAAATTTTCTAATTAGCAAAACCCAATGTATGCATTTTCAAAGACAAACTGGGGAAAAGGTATTTGCAACTCGTATTGCAGCCCTGGCTGGTGTGGCTCAGAGGACTGGGTGCAGGCCTGCAAACGAAAGGGTAGCTGGTTTGATTCTCTAGTCAGGGCACATGCCTGGGTGGTGGGCCATGTCCCCAGTAGGGGGCACATGAGAGGTAAACACACATTGATGTTTCTCTCCCCCTCTTTCTCACTTCCCCTTCCTCTAAAAATAAATAAATAAAATTTTTTTTTAAAAAATTTGAAACTCATATTACAGCTAATCAATTTTAAAAATCCAACATTTCAATATAAAAGAGACTAAAAAGTATAGATAGTTCCAGAAAAGGAAATAAAAACGGTCCTTAAGTATATGCTAAGATGTTTCAACCTTATTCATAAGAGGAAGAATGTAGGCTTTTAGATTTATTCAATCTGAAGAGAAACAGCAGCATAGGAAGAATGAAATTTAAAGCTATAGCGTACACAATACATACACTGAAAACTATGAAACATTGCTGAAAGTAAAGAATAACACTGAGAGATAACCATGTTAGTAGATCAAAAGACTCAGTATTATTAAGATGTCAATTCTCCCCAAATTGATCTGTAGATAAAATGTAATCACAAAGTCCCAGAAAGCTTTTTGATTGAAATAAACAAGCTCATTCTAAAACATACCTCTATGGAAATGCAAAAGACCTATAAATAGCTAAAAATAACTTCAAATAATAAAGCTGAAGGACTCACAATACCTGATTTCGAGACTTATATATCTATAGTAATTAAGACGGTGTTTTATTGGCATAAAGACAGACAAATAGCTCAATGGAACAAAACAGAGCCAAGGCAATTCCAATGGATTCTCCACCTCAAACTTTTCAACAAAGGTTGCTAGAACAATTGGATAGTCATATGCAAAACAATGAACTTCAATCCTTCATATTAAGATACTAAAATGTATTAAAACTTAATGGATCATAGATCTAACTGCACAAGCTAAAACATTATAACTTCTAGAACACAGGAGAAATCTTAATGACGGGATTTAGCCAAGATTTCTTAAATATGTCAAAAAAGCACAAACATCAATAAATTAGATTTCATCAAAATCAAAAACTTCTGCTCTTCAGAACAAAATGAAAAAACAAACTACATCCTAAGGAAAAACATACCTGTAACTAGAACATAGAAAGAATTCTTGCAACTTACTAAGATAATCCAATTTTTTTAATGGGGAAAAGATTTGAACAGATAATTCACCAAAGATGTATGGATGGCAAACACATGTAAATATGCTCACTATTGTTATTCATTAGGGAAATGCAAATTAAAGCCATAATGAGGTGCAATGTGTTGAGAATACAGAGCAATGGGAACTCTCAAATACTGCTGATGGGAATGGAAAATGCTGGCAAAAAAAGAGTTTGGCAATTTTTAGAAAATCATCTTACTCGTCAATTCTACTCCTAGATGTTTACCCTAGAAAAATTAAAGAGTATGTTCATACAAAGTCTTGTACACAGCGGTTTTGTAACAGCCAAAAATTGGAAACAATCTAAATGTCCATTGACAGGTGACTAGCTAAACAAATTGTGGTACATTCATACAACAGAATACTACTCAGCAATAAAAAGGAGAGAACTACTGATACATACAACGTGGGTGAATGAAAGAAGCCATGCCAAAAATAGAGTATACTGTAGTATGATTCCATTTATATACAAGTCATGGGCAAACTAATCTGTAGTGACAGAGGCAGATCAGTGATTCCCTGGAGACTGTGAAACAATTACACCAAAAAACCAAAAACAAGGGAAACAAAAAACAACACTTACCAGTAGCACAGATGGCTTTGTAAAGCAAATAAATACTCATTGAAACTCTCAATGGGCTTCTCCTGTAGCACGTAGTCAATGCGTTGACCTCCATTAAGCATTCCCACATTGATCTGGGGGACTTCTTCTTTAACTGCTACAGAGGGTTCTTCCGCGTTAACATCTGGATAGAAGAACCATAATAAGAACCTAAAAGCTGCCAGTCCTCCAAGGTTATCATTACCTCCCCACTGACTCCAAGTTTACTCTAAGTCCCAGGGGTGTCCAACCTTTTGGTGTCTCTGGGCCACACATTAAATATACAAATACTAACAAAAACTGATGAGCGAAAAAAAAGGTTTTAAGTAAATTTACGATTTTCTGCTGTGCCGCATTCATAGCCATCCTGGGCCACATGTGGCCCAAAGGCCACCGGATGGACACCCCTCCTACATAATTGAAAACTAGAATGCAGTGTTAACTGAAATTAAGAGGACAGTATTCTGCTAGTCCCCAGTCAGGAAAATAAAACTGACCATGAAGGCACAGACATTCCATGGTAAAAGCAAGGTGCTTCAGAGAGTAAGCTCTTAACACCACCCCACAGTTACCAAGTGAGCCTCGTCATCAAATGCTTGGCTCCTCTAGACATTCCATAATTTGTGCCTATTAGGTGACAGAAGAGGCTAGCAGAGCTGAAGTCCCACTAGGACTCACAGTATGGGCCCCTTACAATAAATAGGGCAAAGAAAGACGTCCCTCAGAGAATAAGAGCTATACATCATGGAGTCCCTCTTATTTGGCCTCATGCAGGAAATCAGTGTATACAGTGTCACCAACCACTGGGCTTCTCTGAATTTGATTCAGGTTCTGCTTCGGTTTCTTCCACAGTTTCTGAAGCTTGTAAGGCAGGGTATGGAGCTCTGGTGAAAGACTTCCAGGCCGTCCGCAGTGAACCTAGCAAGTTGTTCTTAAGGTCCATGCTCATCCTGGTCCAGCCCTCTCTCAGTTCTGAAACACATATGAATAAAGAACATTACATGGTTTACAATGGGTGGAGGGTCCAACACAACTGAACAAAGAGTATGAGGTCTGGAATTACCAAGTTCTGTACCCTGTCTTACCTAAGTGCATCCGCTTCCTGCCTTTATGATGTGGGATCAGCATTGGCTCAAATTCCACTTCTGGAACCACCATTGGTTCAATTCTATAAGCCACAGGATCAAACTACACAGGAAAAACAATAGCTACATATACCTCTGCTGAACAAAGATAGTCTGAGGAAGTGCTGAGGTGTATCAGGCAAGAAAGAATATAAGCTCATTTTTTTTTAATGTACAGTTGTTCTGCCACATCACTTCCACATTCATACTTATAAGTTATCTCATTACTAGATAATAGTATATAAAAAATAAATCAACACAACAGAAAATCATATCCTCTTTACCAATAAACTCCAATATTCAGGTAAAACCACAAGAGCTATCCAATGCTTACAGGGTGATAAATATTGAAGAAACCTTTGCATGTTGGAAATTTGTAGTTGGGATCAATTCTTTTTAGTCCTCGAACAGTAAGGAACATTCCAATGGGAGATCCAAAGGCAAAGAATATTTCTGGTTTATAGATGAGCCGGGGGTATTTTACAGACACCTGGAAGGAGAAAATAAAAGCATCTCTCAATGGTAACAGTTACATCCGTTCTCACCATAGGAATGGCAGCAATAAGAGGAACAAAGAGAATCAGTGCTGTTACCTGCCCAATGCCAACATCCAGGTAGTTGCTCCCAGGACCATTGGCACTACTGCAGGACGCATATTGGCATTCTTTGGGCGCATATGACATAGTCACCGCTGAAGCTGACTGCAGAGTTGGTCTATTAATACCCTAAAGAATAAAAAATAGTTGGTGGAGCTGCTGTGCAGTAAAATATCCAAAGGATTTTATACAGTTTTCTACTGGTTTGAAAAGCTGTATGGGAAAGTTCTGGAATGACAGCTAATAATTCCAGGAGGTCTCTCAAAAAATAACATAAAGCTGATGAAAACAAGATGAAGTTGATAAAAATAAAAGTTGCCTTAAATGATGAACTGACATCCCCACATGCTCTAAAATGAAGTCGTAGAAAGTCATTTGGGCACGGCTGAAACTTCAGGCAACCATCATGAGAGAAAACAATAGCAGAGCACTGTGGGAAAGAACACTGAGGATGGCTAAGCAGTTCAATGAAGTGCTATGCCTTTCTAATTAAAACAAAAAGAATGTCTCTGAGTATAGAAAAGTATGCAAATACTGGGCCCTAAATGAGAACTGAGTAACCTGCTAAAAAAGTTAAAAAATAATTAACTACTAAAATATGGAAAGGAATTCAGTGGCCAAACTGAATATACTAGTAGTGTTACAACATGGATAAACCTTTCTTTTTTCAATATTTTTTCCTTTTTTATTGATTTTGTTGAGGTGACACTGGACAACAGGGATAAACCTTGACTATGTTATGCTAAGAGAAAGAAGCCAGTTATAATAGGGCACATACTGTATGAATCCATTTATATGAAATGTCCAGAATAAGAAAACCATAAAGACAGAAAGTGGATTAGTGGTTCACAGGAGGGAGGAATGGGGAGTGACTGATAAGGGGTATGGATTTTTTTGGAGGGAGGGGAGGTGATGGAATTAAGATAGTGGTAATGGTTATACAACTCTGGATATACCGAAAACCACTGAACTGTATACTTTTAAAGGGAGAATTTTATGGTACATGATATAAATTTTATTTCAATAAAGCAGTTATAAGACAAAAATGAAACTGTATCAGGAGTCTAGGGGAGATAAGACTTCTAAAGCTAGTAATACTGTTAAGGTATCAATAAACTTGTTTAATTTCTAAAAATAGCGCCAAAAATCAATTAGCAAAATTACTCAGCTCCCTAGACTACACACTTCACAAAGCAAAAGAATACAAAGATATCAAAATTTTTAATACTGTAAGCTATATTTAGCACATACCATTGAATTTTCTCTGGTCCTAAAGTAATTTAATATCTTCTTTCTTGGTCCTAAGGGAATTCCCATTTCCTGAAGATCTTTGTCTGTACATAAAGCCTAGGCATAGAAAATCAAATATGTTTCTTATTTCTAGGCAAAATAAAATCAATGAAATGTCCTGTTCTCTGAAAAGAGTAAGAACTAAGTACTCTATTGTTCTTTGCTTTATGTTAGGGCTCCCTAGTAGAACATCATTAATAACTTAGAAAAGGAAATAGTATTTTATTCATAAGAAAACCTAAAGAAGAATAAAAAGTATTAATATTACAGTATCAATGCTATGGTAATATAGCTAACATTGTATTACTGAAAAAATCAATAGAAGTAGGTACCTAACTTTATGACAGAAAAACCCTCCTTGATTTCCATGCTCACTTGGATGTCACATTCCTGAGAAAGATCATATTCCTACTCGTGGACATAAGCAGTAAGAATATAGAGCAAACGCAAAGCATGAAGCAGACTAACAATCGAGATCTGAGCTGAAGTGCTACTCACCTGACTAGGGAGGTCTTCCTTCACCCTCCCAAACTAGGTTAGTTCATCCTATACATTCTTATGCCACTGTGTACTTTTCCTTAGAACTTATCACTATTGTGATTTAATTATGTTTTTTATTATTCACGTGTATTTTTAGCAATAAACTACAAACATCATGAGGTTAGGGACCATATCTGTCTTACTCACCACTCTGATCTTCAGTATTTAGTATGGTATGCCTGATCATAGTAAGTAAGCACTTACCAAACAGCTGCTGAATAAATGTATTGCAAACCAAAATAAAAACACAAAAAAGTGACAAAAAACCAAAAACAAATAAGCAAATATCAACAGCAGAGTTCTTAAAAGTATAACAGAAAATAAGAGTTGGAATAGTTACTGGTCACTTTTTCTTACTCTGATGTTTTCTGAGCTGTGCTGCTTTTTAGTCTTTGCACTATTGCTATCAATGACTACTCTGAACTTTAAACTCCCACAAAGCAAAGATCACTTGATATGAATTTAAAAACACATAAATAATGCTAAAGAACATTACTAATGATAACAAAGTATTTATGACTAAAGTGCTTCTAAAGAACAGACTCTTACTAAACGACATGATGAAGGTAAGCAATAAAAATACTAATACATAAAAACAGTATGACAAAGTTTTAAAAGATTCTTTTTACCAGAGCTTCCTTATCTACTTTCTCCTTCTCAAATATACTAAAGAATTCAGAGAGTTGAAGTTTCTTCAGATCTTCCTCTAGTGTCGGTGTATCTCCTTGATCCATATTTAGTGAATCCTAAAAATTAAATTGTAAAGCTCATATTCTCTACATTCTTTTAATTTTCCTTTTATTAATACCATTTTGTAGTAAAGAAATGTACTACATGAGATTTTCACATATAGATGTATTTTAACTTTAAATAAATTGTGATTTATACAAAATATAAACTAAGAGGTGCTGATCTCTAAGTTTTTGCAACTTCATATGAAACTTAATATGATTTAAAATGAATAAATGAGTGAGTGAATAATTACCAAAGTATTGTTCATTATCATTAACAAAAAGCATTTACTGAGTTCTTATTAGGGAAACAGTGTTTAAGACATAAAACAATGTAAGGCAAAGCCCTGCCCTGAAGGAACTCACAGTCCAACAGAACTAGGACACTTACATAAAAAGAGAAAAAATACAAGACAATATATACTAAGTACCAACTCAGCACTACAGATAAGTGTTCACAGGACTCTGTTTTACTAAAAGATGTTTAAACATCAAGTCCTCCCACTGCCTTCAAACAATTTCTATAAATTATATCAACTTGCATCTAATTTATTGTTCATTTCATCATATGCAAACTCCATTTCAGCTAACGATTTTATAATTCTATCATAATCAGCAGTGCATATTTATAATGGAAAATAAGATACGAATAGTTATTTCAGAATGTGGCAAACACTTGTAGAAGCATATTGGTATCTTGCCTTTTATCACCCAAGAATGAAAGAGATAATTAGAAGTCTGTTTAAGTAAATGTAAATTTAATGTTATAGTATGAGACTAAACTAAGCAAAAAACGGAAAGTCTAAAATCTAAAAATTCTTACTAAGAAAAACTATAAGAGAACCTATCTGACCATCTAAATTACCTTTTCACTGTAAATATTCCCCAAAGGATCTTTCTGATTTGTTAGGATATCAAACAATATAAGCGAACCTGTAAGTAAAATAGAAGGGACAATTTCTAAGCATTAACACTGAATAGCTGTCTTTTATACAAAAAAGTAATAACCCAATTAATTACCCATGTAGCAAAATCTACGAAGCAGGTAGGTAGTCTTTCTTTCCACTCTACCACCACCCTTCCAACCCTTTCCAAATTCTTCATCACAAACCAGTTCTAGATCACTAAATCTGATATTGATAAGAGACATTGTTCTTCAAAAACAGGTGTCCTAAAAATGTGATCATCCTCTCTGGTTACAGAGAATTCATTTGTTACCTAAACTATGACCAGCAATGGATACACCCCCTTTGAAGTCAGGGTTCCTCTGTAGAAAAAGTGTATATATTCGGTTCATTTCAAAAGCAACTGTGTCCACAATAGTCTGACAGTAAGTGGGGCTATTGTAGAAGAAGACATCCAGAATTGTGTCGTTCGTGAAGTGCCTTAGGCGATTAATGCTGGGCAGGGTTATTCGCTGTAGATCTCTGAAAAAAGGAAAGATATTTTAAGCAGAAAGCCAAAATACATTCCATAGCTGCTTCTAAGTTATGTAGCTTAGCCTCCAAGCTTAGATCTAGATATTTAAAGACACAAGAGGCAACTATCAACTTATAGGAAACACAGGGGGTAGAGAGAAATGTTTAATGAAGACAAAAGGATGTGATCAACAAAATTCAGAGTTCAAGCTCTACAACACAAACAACTCAATTTCTTCAATAAAAACACTGCAAGAAAATAACAGACAGAAAGGTAATCAAGAGGGTAAGACAGACTTAAAAGGCATATCAACTAATTGCAGTTATGGACCTTATTTGGATCCCAGTTTAAACCATGTATGTATGTATATATGTATGCGTTTGTGTTTGTGAATGTATATATGTATATATATTTATGTGTATGTACAAATCATGAATATATTAGACAATTGGAAATTTGAACACTGTATATTTGCTGATATTAAGAACTTTTTAGGTGTAATAGTGGTGTTATAGTTATATTTTATTAACAGTCCTTTAAGATATACAAACTGAAACATTTACAGATGAAATGATGATATCTATGATTTGACTCAAAAATAATGTGGGGAAGGGATGGGCAGTAGACAGGGGTATGATGACAGAGAGGGAGCAGGACTGGCCATGTGTTGAGGCTTGTTGGGGCTGGATAATCAAACTGTACATGGAAATTAATTATATATGCTACTTTTGTATAAATAATTCTCTGTAATAAAAGGCTTTTTTTTAAAGACAAAAGATACAAGAGGGTTTTTCCTAGAATTCTCAGAGTTAAAGTTGTTTGGTTACAAGCCAAATGATAAATGGGATCAGCTCTCAATGCAGAATTTCATAAGCTAAAAGAAACCAAAGGCAAACAGAACTCATGTCTCACAAAGGAAAGCCTGCTGACATTGTCTAAATCAATTTCCACTTAAAACTTTAAAATTCCCAGAGAAATTCCTCGAAAGATTCAACAGTTTCTATAGTTTAGAGAAGGCCATGTGACCTTAGTCACCTCTGAGCATCAGCTTAAATATGTTAACTCTACACCTAGTAAAATCAATACCACAGTGAAGTATTTGGCACATGGAATATGCTCAAATCATAGGATTAAGAACTGGAAGACACAGAATCAGCATGGAAATAACGCTGATTACTTCCTTTGTCTCCCAGAGAAGTATCTCCTAGTTCTATTACAGAACTATATGATGAACACACTACTTTCTGGAGAGCCCATAGGTGAACATCCTTTTTAAAAAAAGAAAAGATTTTATTTATTCATTTTTAGAGAGAGGGGAAGGGAATGGGGATGGGAGGCAGAAAGAGAGGGAAACATCAATATGAGAGAGAAACAACAATCAGTTACTTCTCATATTCACCCCGAATAGGGACTGAACCCACAACCCAGGCATGTGCCCTGACCAGGAATAGAATCAGCAACCTTTCAACTTTGCAGGATGACATCCAACCAACTGAGCCACACCAGTCAGGGCATGAATATCCTTAATATAACGCAAACTTCTCTGACATTACCATAAAATTTCCAAACAAAATTATTGGGTTTGTAACTTAAAGCCATTACTTATTGGGTTGGCCAAAAAGTTCATTTACTTTTTTCTGTACAATGGCTCTGGCAGTGCTTAATTGTCTTTAACTTCATTCGAAACAATTTTGTGAGATTGTATTCTAACAGCTGTCATATCAGCGTGCTATCAGCGTGCATTAAAAAAAGAAACTTATCAAAACTGGTGAATTTTTTTGTGCAGCCATTTTAATACTAAGATGGAAGAAGATACATAACATTTTTGGTGTATTATACTTTATTATTTCAAGAAAGGTAAAAATGCACCTGAAATGCAGAAAAAGATTTGTGTGGTATATGGAGAAGGTGCTGTGACTAATCGAATGTGTCAACAGTGATTTGCGAAGTTCCTTGGTACTACAGATATTTTGGCAAAATACTTCTTTACTGTGGGGCTGTCTTATGCATTGGAAGATGTTTAGCAGCACTTCTGGCCTCTACCCACTAGAAGAAGCCAACAGAAGGAGACAGCCAACATACTCAAAATATCCAAATCAATGAAGTTATTGGTGAAAATTTAAAACGTGTCTTTTATTTTATGGGAAAAAACTAAACAGACTTTTTGGCCATCCCAACAGTTGTATCAATTACACATGAAGTTATA
This sequence comes from Mormoops blainvillei, assembly GCA_004026545.1. Lineage (NCBI taxonomy): Eukaryota > Metazoa > Chordata > Mammalia > Chiroptera > Mormoopidae > Mormoops > Mormoops blainvillei. The sequence continues at coordinate 5,247 of PVJD01006472.1, read as the reverse complement.
AATACTAGTAATTTAATGCTTGAGGATTTCCTTTTTTCCCAAATTTGGACAAATATTATCTAAATTTGGTCACAAAAGAAACAACAAAATACTATGTACATCTTGAGGTAGGCTGACTTTTGACATCTGAAGATGAAAATACTTATATACTATAGGAAGAAAGGCATGTTTGGTGTTAATACTAAATTAAAAAAAAAAACTAGTAGTAAATACTAATGAGCCAGTAAAACATATTATAAGAAAATACACACAGCTCTTTACTCCTAACCTGGCCTAGTTAAACCAAGGGATTAGTTAACATTTAATAATGTATCTCTAAAAAAAGGCATAGAAGTACAAAAAACTTCTCGTTGAACAAAATTTTAAATATACAATGAGTTATAGCGGAAATGTCCTTAAGCATATCAATGATCAGAGAACATATAATCACGTTTAGCAACCAAAGGTCGCTCATGGACAGAGACAACAGTGTGGTGATTGCGGGGGTGGGGGAGGTTGGGGGGGAGGTGGAAGTAGAAGAGAGTGTGGGGGGATAAATGGTACCAGAAAAAAGGAAAAAAATACAATAAAAAATGAACTATTAAAAAAAAAAAAAAAAGGTGCATGGTATTACTCACACATCCACACCAGTAGAATGCAAAGGACTGTGCCAGTTGACTGGAAGAAATTCTACCCTCCCAATCTGCTGATTTTCTTGGGCTTTCTTAAAATGAGTTTGCAGCAGGTTCAAGGAAACATTGCGAAAATCATTAACTGGAAAAGAAAATTAACTTATGCAACAGTGAAGCAATGAATTTGTAGAATTAAGATGCAACAGGTCACATAATTGTATTTTTTATCTAATTTGCTTAGAACATGTTTTTCCTTGAGTCAAAAATAGCAGAGTGGGCCCTGGCTGGTGTGGCTCATTTGATTGGAGCATCATCCTGTGGACCAAAAGGTCGCAGGTTTCATTCCAGGTCAGGGCATGTAACCAGTTTGCAGGTTTCATCCCCAGTTGGGGCATGTATGAGAAGGCAACCAATCGATGTTTTTTTTCTCTCTCTCTGTTCCCTTCCTCTCTCTCTAAGAGCAATGAAAAAATGTCCTCAGGTGAAGATAAAAAAAATAGCAAAGTGGTATTCAGAAAAAGTACCAATGCATGTATGTAAGAAATGCTGTTCCTTTAATACAAAACTTGCTTTTACTATCCAATACATTTCATCAAAGAAAAAACTAACTTCGAAATTTCTTTTTTTTTTTTTTGGTATATTTTATTGAGTATGCCATTATAGTTGTCCCATTTTCTCCCCTATATTACCTCTGCCCGTCCTGTACCCCATTTCATCATCCCCACACCTCTTAGTCCATGTCCATGGGTTGCACACACCAGTTCTTTGGCTTCTTAATTTCCCACGCTACTCCCAGCCTCCACTTGATCACTTTGTTTTTTGTTTGTTTTCGTCAACGTTTTCCCACCACCCCTTTCCCCAGCCCCACCCACCCCCACCTCCCACTCTCAGTCCTTCCCCCATTTGGCTTTGTTGATGGCCCTTCCCCTCCCTGTCCCCTGTGTCATGGGATCTGTTTCAATTTTTAAAAAAAAGAAAAGAAAAATATCCTGTGACTATGTCAATTGGTTGTTCTTACAAACAACCACTACCCAATATTTAAAAATTTAAAAATATATATATATAAATATAAATATATATATACACACATATCTCAGTGTTTGAAACTCTTATTATGTCAGTCTTAACATTCTAAGTAGGTTTATGCTTAGAAGCATTAGCCAGTAGGATAAGACTTCCATGTAGGGACAATTAGACTTTGAATACTATCAAGTTTTAGAGGATACTACCTTTCAAAATTAAGTTATGCTAATGACCTAAATATTTCAATTAGAGTATCAAGAGGTTTATCACAGTATGAATTACAACAGCTTCTGTTCCTCATTTAAACTGTATCATCTTTACGGTCCCTTTAAATGTGGAATGGTTAGACATAGGGCCATGACATCGTGAAAGAATTTTATAAGGATTAAGGGCTTGTTCATTCAAGAATTATTAGTTAAAAGTATAAACTATTAGCCTAAGGAATTTACTAGTTCTTAAGGTCTAAGCTGAGAAGCTTTACTACCTTGCCACAGGTCTTTAGCTCTCCAAATCTTATTATGCAGCAAGACAACAGACTAAAGACAACACTTTATTTCAGCTCAAAGGAGCACTGACTTATATTCCCCTTAAATGATCTAATCTTACATGCTTTGCAAACTTACCACACTGTACAATGCTCCGAAAACGGAGATCACAAGCTGGTCCAATCCCATGGACTACAAAAACCAAGTGGTCTATTTGTAAAGGTTCCCCTATAAATAAAATTAAAAAGAAAAATTATTCTAAATGACTACTCACGTATTCTAAAATCAAACATTCACAATTAATAGGTTATAAAGACGGGCAAATTAAAATATTACTTAGTAAATGTACTTAGTAAAATTACAATAGTAAAATGTACTTAGTAAAATTACAGTGATTTTACTTTGTTTCTAATTTATCTTAATAAGTCTGTGAAAAGATTTTTCAGGTTTTTAGAACTTTTTAGTTTGAAATAACTGCAATCTTACAGAAAACTTGAAAGAATAGTAAAGAAACGCCCATGTACTTTTCACACAGATTCAACACTTTAACACTTACTACATTTGCTTTATTATTCCCTCCCTTTATATATATGTGTATACATATACATTTATTTTTCTGAACCAGTTGGGAGCAGGTTGCAAATATAACAATACACGCATCATACCTCTCTCTTTAACCATTTATTATTTTAATTTGTTTTTTCCTAAGAATATTCTCTTACATAACCACAGTGTAGTTATTAAATTCAGGCAATTTAACATTAAACTTTAACAATAAAATAATTTTATATATATTCCATTTTTATCAATTGTACCAATAACGTCTGATACGTATTTGAAGCCTGAAATTTTAAACCCATCTTTTAATTATAGTAAGTCTAGGACTTTGGCCAAGAGACAAGCTATCTCCTCTGCAAGATAAAAGGAATTTTATAATCCAGTTAATTACATTATAAAACTAATAAATGACCCCAGATACCAAAGGATAACCATCAAGTTCACAGTGAAAACTAATTTTCCTTAGTTGAAAATCAACAACAGGAGGTATCAGGACTACATTTCTAATCAAACAGGTGGAATCATGCTTCTTAGAATCAGGACTAAATCAGTTCATCTGTAGTTAATGAATTCTTGATTAGTACTGCTAAATTTCACCCATTCCACCATACATACTTAGCAACTTTAAAAGAGATTTGTATACCTATTAAGAGTCTTAGTAGATGAAGTGATGCTAACGTTAACTATGAATAAGCTCATATGGTTGGTTAAAGATCATTTTTAAGCCTTGAGGTAATCCAAATCCATAGAAAAGTCACAATTTAAACCATAAACAAATAAGAATAACAGAAGATAAGAAAAGAATTAATGATTAACATTACCACAATGAATGTCAACAGAGATGTTCTCAACCCCTCTTTTTACTGTTCTTGGCCGACCCTGCTCAGTGGGTGTTGAACCCCATTCATCAGACCCTGCAACTGGCTGGTAATGCACCATAAGCTTAAATAGAAAAAAGATGTCAAAAATTGTTTAATCCTATAACCTATATCAAGCACATACCATTCAATTTTTTCTGGTCCCAAAGTAGTTTAATAAATAAAATAAAATCAAACACTTACAGTAAATGATGATAAAGATAGCCTACATTAAAGACATCTCTATTTATAAACTCTGAGAGGCAGGAACACATCCCTCAAAACATAATATGTAGTCAAATCTCAACTGGAGTTTTGATGTGCAACTCTTAAAGGAGAACTGTGAAAATACATTTGGCTAATGCTGAACAATTTACATATCTAATAATTTTATTTGTCAATATTACCTCAATAAAAGAAAAAAGAAAGAAAACATACGCCGGTATAACAGACGATACCCTACACATGGAAAATATGCCACATAATCTATCAGTGATGTTCTTAATCTATAGTGACATAATTTTCCCTAAGAACATTCTATTGTATAAACTGTACAAGGTAAATATTAGTAGCGGCTACAAGTTTTAAGTTTCATAATTGTTAATGTAATATAAAAATTCCCAAAGGTTATCCTAAGTAGAATCCCGAAGAAAAAGAAACCAATGAAGTTCTCTTTAGTAATGCAATTAACCTTTAATCCCAACATTAGAGAAAGGCTTTTAATTTGCTTTACCTTCGGATTGTGTAATATAATAATTCCTCTGTTGGGAGGCACCAGTTTCTTTTTCCATTCATCCAGAATTACAGCAAGCTTGTAAGTTTCCTTAAGAGAAGACACATTTCATTAGATTTCTCTTACAGCTTTTCTATTAAAAGTAAACATTTTCCCAAGAATACTGCTAAATAAACAATTACAATAATAATATCCTACTCCAAGTAACTGAATTTATTTTAAAATTACAACAAATAATAGTATGGGACAAAGAAAAAATCACTCCTTGTGTCATCTACACTGAAGATAAATATTTTTCATATTTTGATATGTTTCTTTCAATAAAATTAATGCATGTATATTTTCCATAAAATTAGGAATATATTATATATATAGTTCTTTCTCTTGATTTATCAAATTTATTTTAAAGTTCTTTTAAAATGTAATATTAATAGTACAGGACAAAAGAAATCAATCCTAATTCCATCACTAGACTAGAGATAATCATTGTTTACATTTTGATAAATTATCTCAATGATATTAATGTCCTACTCCAATTTAAGAAAATTTCAGACTTTTCAGAGCAATAAAAATAAAAGGCGAAAAGACAATCCTGTGGTCACAGTTTAACTATTAACAATAACCGCCATTAGGGAAAACACTCTTTCATTTAAAGGCATAACAATTTCGGTAGTATATTTTAAAATCTGAAAAAGCTACTTTACCGTGAAACTAACTTACAAAAGAAAGGCTATAAACTGTGTATAGAGAGAACTAAACTCATCCTGAACTTTTCAAAAACATATAAGACACAGAGGAAGAAAAAATTATTAAGTAAGAAAAAAATGAAGAAAATGAGTTAAAAAGGATCAAAGGAATACCTCTAATACTTGGCTGAAGCTCTCCGAGTAGGGAACATACTTATTATCTTTGTCTCCCTTGTAAAACCAAGTACATCGTCTCACTTCTGATGCTAGCTCATCCCAGTATACAGCATAACG